>NTHP01000137.1:205924-262295 GCA_003416845.1 Oplegnathus fasciatus | reverse complement strand
CTGTAAGAAAAGCTCTTCCTGGAGAGGCTGCCTCCTTCCCTTTATTCCCAGCTCCACAGTAAATGTCAGCCTCAATACTGTGATCCCTGCTGACCAGCCGGAGACGATACAAGTGGCAGGATGGATAAAATGGATAAAGCCAAAACAAGAATGAGCATCCCTTGGTCAGGGATGTTATATGGAAGATGGAAAAAGTGACGATTATCTGAAGGAAAATACTGCATTAGTTAACATAGTACTGAAATAGTTGATTAATTTGTACTTTGATGCTATCATTGCATTCAAACTCTGATAATATTAATTAATTTTGTGTCGTGATACCCCAACAAACGGACTTACTTTTAACATCAGTTACATTCGATTCTTCACCATTTCCACCTTGCATGATACTTTTAAGGAATGAATCTCCACTAGCCCAGATTTCTATGTAACATTACACTTGCCGCATTGGCCTGAATCAACACACCACACAGAAGAGTGTTGTATTCTGTAATTGAAACCCTGTGGATTTGATCTGTCAGTGAGTAGAGGCACTGGCAATAAATATTCTCCAATTCTGTTATGTATTCTCCTTTTATGAGCAATTAGCCCAGCGTGTTGTTTGTAGAAATTGCTATGCAGCTCATAGAGGGCAGGTGAACTGAGAAAGTGAATATGTGAATGTTCCTTAAATGTAGTAATAAAAGTAAATGTTAAATATTGTATATTTCAGTGAGAAGGAAACGTGAGCTGCATGGGCAGCAGGAATACATCTTGTGATATGGTAAAATCTTTGTCTTTGTTGTAGGGTTAGGGTTATGACTTTGCCTGCCTGCAAAGGTGAACAAGGGAATGGGAGATTAAAGGAAATGTACTGAGGGGATGGAAAAATGAAATGACATGATGATATGCATGACACGTCTCCTTTTCTAAGGACATGATCTAGTGTTTCTGCCGAGCGCAGTGTCACAGTGAAGGCTCATCCATCATGGTTTTATGGTCTGCAGGATTATTTAATTTCTAATGAACAGGTTAATTTAACTCTTTGACCATTATCTCTTTATATTTTTCTACCTCTTCTTACATAATCATAAACTATGTTATTACTTGGTATTTCAGTTAATTTATGTTGAATAGTTATACGTGAATACAAGGTACAGGTAATGTTTGACATCTAAGTACAGTCAGTCAAGCCTCGTCACTCCCTGCAGCGCACACTCAAGCCCACACGTAGAGAGATTAGGAAGTGACTCACTACAATCAGCAGCTACAGGTGAATGCTGGGGTGGAGGTGAGGCTGATTTAATTCTATGTGGAAGCAGTGTGATGATGATGATGATGATGATGATGATGATGATGATGCAGTGATGCTCACAGCGAGCGGTGTAGCAGCTTAGGCAGAACAAAAGAGTGAGCAGAGCATGACAGATTAAATAAATGAGTGTGCTGGGTATGTGTTGTAAAGAGTGGAGTGTGTAGCAATAGCAGCACGACTACCTCACTGTTTACCTTAGGACCACAGAAAAACACTGACAAGTGTTGTTCAGGCAGGAAGCTTTAGTCGTGTTAGTTGATCTGGATGGTTACCAATGCTGACAGTGATAACTAGAACAATATCTAGTGGGGTAGTTCCCATAAACACTGTAGCACTAACTTATCCTGCATGGCCTTAGGGCCTTCAAACTAAGTGCTTATTAGATCGTCTATCAGTGCCTGAAGCCCTCTCCCCCCACATCTGTCCAACATCAGAATTGGGGGAGGCTGCATCCGACAACTTCTGTAACTGACAATCCAGCTACAACTGAAATTGCATTGTGTTATTTATATGATTCTTGTCACTTTTCAGTCCAAATGTGGCCAGACATTTTTGACTTTAGATGTGGTTGGACGACAACTTGTATGAACTGGTTCCTTTCACGTATACTGAACCATTTACTGTATGCTGCTGCCTCTGCTACCACCATCGAGGACAGAGCATAATCAAACCTGCAATAACTGATTTTTTGGCCACTTGGGGGCAGTGGAAACAAGTTGTGAACACAACGTTGACAAATCATCACCTTTTAAGTTGATATTGCGAACAGTTGCTTATTTACACATCCAACAACCACGGCAACATTATCATTCATTTGGAGTTGAGTTTGTGGCCACCTGGCAAATGTACTGTAAGTCCAATATTAAATTTTTAGATCTGTTTTTGGTCACTACCAACTCCTGAGGGAAACATCTGGCTCTTTAGCTGCTGATTGCTCCAGTATGTTCACCAGCTACTTGTCTGTCTGCCGCTTGGTGCTGAGCATTTGGAAGCAGTAATTCACCTTATGTTAGCTAGTATGTCCCCATACTGTCAATAATACAAGATGTGCATCTCCAGCTCTCTCTTCTGTGCACACCAGAGGTTTGCATACCCCGATCCAAATCTGCAGCTTGTTTCCATCAATTTGCTCCCTGATCATCCTGGGAACAGAGCCACACCACTAAATACAGCTGTAGTACCAGTTGTTACAAGATGGTTTACCACATGAGACTGACATTGTGATACATTAGACATCATGTTGAATTTAAATGATAAATTATTACTGTATGAACTGCCTTTATGAGAAAGACATCTTGGACTTAAGTTTGCATTGAAACCTCTTCTCTTGTTTGAAAAGTCCAGTAAATAAAATGAAGTGACGGAGCAGAAGAAAAAGTATATAAGTGACAGATTTCTGATTCTACGAATATAATCTGGCATTTAGGCCTGCAGTGATCCTGGCCAATGGAGGGGTTGTGCTGTATTGGAGGAGGCAAGGCCGGATGATTTATATGACGAACACTGACTCCATGTTAAGTATCACATTATCGCTATGACAGCTGTATCTTATGCACACGCATCTATAACAAGTCCTGCAAGTGATGGAGAGGTCTGCATGTGCGTGTTGGATTGTTGTGAAACTGCACACTGGGTGTTTTTTCTGCATGTGTATGTGTGTGTGTGTAAGCAACGTCAGTGTGCGGAGCGTCTGTGTTTTCATGTGCGCATCCTGTATGTGTGTGTGTGCGTGTTTAGTGTGTGTGCCCGCAGCTGGTGTGAGTGTTTCCCATTTCGTGTGTTGGGGCTAGAATTGGCCTGTCAGTCACAGTAAAGAGGGGAGGAGTGGGAGACGACAGGTGTCGAGGAGCGGGGGAGAGAGGAAAAGAGAGAGCGTGAAAGAGATGGATGAAAGAGCGAAAGAGAAGGGCAGAGGAGCAAAAGACGAAGAGGAAGAAAGTGAAGTTTAGGCAGTCAATGTAGAACTTTTGTTCTTTTCTCGGAAGTGAAATGCTAATGGGAATGCAGTAGAAATGTTAGAGAGATAAGTCAGAGAAAAGTCATTGAGATGAGAAAAAGATTGCTAAAGATTATATGTATGTCAGTGATATCTTGTTTTAGAACCTAGACATGAATTAATGTTAATATTCAGAGGGGCCTTCTGGGTTTAAAGAAATTAACAACCTTTTATATATATATTCATAATATTGAACATTTGTATTCTGAACACCCACAAGATGGTCTGTATTTTCTGGGAAAAATCTTCTGCTGCACCGCCAGTGATATATTTTAACGCAAAACCTTTTAATATTTATGAGAGCAATAACAGTTTGTTTGGAACAAATAGAAAATTAAAGAAAGGTAGGAAGCTCCAGTCCTCAGTGAGTGTGTTTATCATTGTAACATGTTGGAGCAGTGCCTACACTGAGGGCAAAACATCACAGCAAAGACTGCTTCTCACTAAGAGTGTCAGCAAAATCAAGACACATCTTGCACATTATGATACAAAATTAAAAATACCATAACTGCGTGTATAAAAAGTAAATCTGAATTTGTAACTGTTCGTCTTTGTTCTACAGCACAAATGAACCGCTGACCACCTCGTCTCCATGTCTATGATAAAGTTCTTATTCTTCTCTCAAGCACACACACATTTCGCTCAACCACTCACACCTTTTCCTTCTCGCAGCTCATCGTCTATCACTCGTTTCTATCTTCTGCTGCTCCTTAGATTTGCTCCCTAAAGGTCTGGGGGATGACGGCCATGAATATTTCACTAAACTGCATTCTCAGGTTATCAATAATAAAATGCCATATTCTTATAAATATTCTAAAAATACAGCCGGACTCTGCCTCTTCAGTGGTGCATTAAAAATTCATACACATCTAGCAAACTGCTAAATCTCCCGCCATAGTGCGCCCATATGGACATGACCGCTGAACTACGTGCAGGTGTTTTCTTCTCACTTTTGTGTTTTTGTGCGTGTGCATGTTTGTGACTGCGTATGTGTGCATTTCTAGCACATCGTGAGCTTTTGTAACACACTGTCTGCGAGAAGCAGCCCAGTTCAGTGAAAGCTAGAAAAAGTGCTAAGAGAGGTGATTCACATTGTCAACAGTCTGAATCATCACAGCAAAATACTAAAGCACTCTAACATTACAGACAGTTAGACAGACACACACGCTATCCCCAGCCGACACACACACACACACTCTTATGAACACATCCTGTGTACAGACTCAAATGCAATGTCTTACTCTCTCAGTGTGACGCACACGCGTACACAAATGCACTCTGTTTGCCTCACACACACACACACACACACACGCGCACACACACACCATTTCCCTCGCTCACCGTGGTGAGATGTCGCAGCCCTGTTGCATGAAGGCTCCCAGTGAGAACCACAGGGAGTTGAAGATGCCGAACTCATTGGGAGGTTGGTCAGTGGGGCCCAGCTCTGTTGTGCCCTCCTCTGGTTCCTCTGCATGCCACTCATACGGACTGAAGCGACTCACCTGAGACAGTGAAGGAAAAATAAGTGTCACAGATCATTTAGAGGTCTATAAAGGAAGAAAGACCAGGGCAGATACATCAAAACAATAAATAAAAAATAAATATAACTACTATTATACAGACTGAAGCAAATAAACAGAGGGAGAAATATGTTCAGCAATGATGATAACGGCTAAATAACACACACAAAACCGTAGAGGGTACAGTTCTTGTGACTGTTGTGGAAGAGAAAAATGTTTCCTTGAATATGTAGACACTCTGGTGTCACGGGAGTTATGCCGACATGATCTTGGCTACGTGAACTTGCATGTCTTAAATATCTCACATTAAGCATCTTGCATACAGAGCTGTCTATGATGTTATTTCTGTCCAGTGGGGGTAAAGGCAATGTCGCCATACTCATTATGTAATTATTAATTATATATAATAACTATTTATTGAAATAACGTGTATTTCAAGAGACTGCGTACTCTCAGAGACATCAAGATGCGTCATCACTCCAAGTTATCATCAGAAAAAACAGCCGTAAAAACTGCCTTGAAAAGAAGTCTCATCTCCTCTATCTAATTATTAAAACTGACAAAACTGATTTCTGATCAGCAGGAAATGTGTCTGGATCTGCAAGGTTAGACAGGGCAGTGTGTGCTGTAGCCCACTAGTCGAGGCATATTTTTAGCCTGCGAGCCACAAATAAGACATATATTCTTTCATCCCTGAACCCAAGCCTTTAAAAACTCTTCAAAATGATTACAGCCCCGCAGTCCAACTCAAGCGCTAACTTCTAGTTTTTAATAATCACTCACCAGAAATAGCACAACACTGACTCCAATGTAAGCGAACACTATGCACATCCAGATCTCGTAGGCCAGTGGGTCCAGGAACGAGAAAACGCCTGGTTTAGACTTCTGGGGCTTCTTGATCATGATGGAGATTCCCAGAGACATGAAGGGCTTCGAGAAGTCAATCACCTCTTCTCGCACCAGAGTGATGGTCAGAGGGGCCACGGCAATTTCTGCTTTCTAGAAATAGGGGTTGGGGAGAAAAGTGTGAGTTTAGTTTAGTTTAGTCATTTGGTATAGTGCAGGTAATTTGCAATAACTTCATATAAAACAGGTGAGTGATGGGGAGCAGGAACTGTCTGTGAACTGCAGAAGGGGAAAGTCTGAGGACAAAGATAAAGTTTGAAAACACAAGGGGCTGGTAAAGTAGACAAACACAGTAAGGATCAGTGGAGTTTGAAGCAGGAGCAACACAAGGAAGGGAATGGAGGAGATAAGGGAGGCAAAGAAAGGGAAATTGGTACGGCGGGGGAGAGACAAGGGGGGAGAGAGAAGGGTTGAAAGAGACAGAAGAGGTAAAGGGAAAACCAGTAGAATGACAGAGAAGTAATTCATACGTAGGCATGAAAGTGACACTGCCAGAATATAAATTAGTCTGCAAGGTCTCACACACATTTGCATGCGCGCACGCACACACACACACACACACACACACACACACACACACACACACACATGCAAAATCTGTAGAAGAGTCAAAAACATCATTCATTCAGCACACTGAGTATCTGTTTCTGAGTAGCTGCGCGTGTCTAAACAACGTCTGCAGTCTTAACTGAAAAAGAGGCTACAATAACAGCATATCAAATAAGTGCTCCTTCGCTACAAGGACTGAGGATGTTACAATGCAAGGAGAATAAACAGCAAAAGAAAGACAAGGAAGTCAGAAGCGATATGGAAAGAAAACAGGGGAGGAGAGGGCACAGGAATATCAAAGACCCACAACACACTACAGAAAGAGACATGAAAGAAATTCAAGACAGAAAGCAGGAGACAAAGTACACAACATGAAAGAAAAGGAGAAGAAAGCCACGAAGATAAAAAGAGAGTAAGGGACATACAGATCTTGCAAAGTGGAGGACAAAGTGCTGAAATCTTACAAATGTATCTTCTCTGTGTGGCAGAAGAGTCATCAGAAAGGACTGCGGGTGTTTGGAACAAATCAAACCTGATTAGTCAATGCGGTTCTGCTGTGTCACCTTCCACTCTACGGATTCTGGAGGCTAATTAATTCTGTCGCTGTTCTGCAGCAACGTCTCCACTTTCACTCTTCCGCAAAGTGACGACTGACATTGTCCTCTGCATGTTGATAAAGTTTGCGTTGAGACGGCAGTGTGAAATCTCAGACCATGCATGGGCGTCGATGGCATAATTAGCCAGCTTGCCAAATTCTCAGGAAATCAGCGAACCCTTCGAGACACAGCATCTCTGCAGGAAACCGACATGGTAACTAAGGAGACGCAGAGCTCGAGACAAGTTTATGTACTCCACGAGAGTTATTTTGAGCATTTCTCAGCTAATGCGTGACGGCCTGTGGTGGGGTCACAATAGCAGGAGCACATATAATGCAATGTAATAGCCCTGCAGTATAGCATATATAATCTCTAGGAAAGTTGCAGTGTTCAAGTTATGTTGAGGCTGTGCCAGAGAAGTGTTGGTTCAACACATTTTTTCTGTGGCCATAATTGGTGTTGTTGATGCTTGTTTGCATTACAGTATATTGTAAGTTGAACATGTTATGTTCTCCTAACCTGCGTATATAGTTCATTGTCATTCTGAAGTACTTGGACACTTGACATTATGGGTTATTGTGTACAGATTATTGACAGAAAGTACAGATTTAGGGCTGTAACACAACATCTTGAAATAAAGTGGGTTCAGCAACTCTGAAGACTGACTTCTGAATTACTATTACTATGTTTTGATAACCTTTCATCATTAAATCTAAGTTTAAAACTCTTTTTTTCCTCAGTGCAATGCCCCCTCCTACTTTCACTGGATGAGTAAACATTCAACTGATTTCTACTTTGCCAACTAGTTCCCTGAATTCTGTTACTGCCGTTGTTTTATTAACATTCATAATGTCTTAACCTCATTCCTGTTGTTGTATTAACATTCTTACTATATGTTTGGGATTCTGCCTATGTGTCTACTCGTGAATGCAAGGTTGAAGTTGAAGTTGAATTAAATCAAACTGAATAAACAAACAATTTGAAGACATCATCTTGGGATCTGAGAGCTTGTGATGGGCATTCACCACTGTTTTCTGGCATTAGATAGCCTGAACATTGAAATAATTAATCATACAAATAACTGACAGAATAATCAATAAATTAACTTACTCCATACACCAGCTCTCCAACCATGCCGTTCCATATCTTCGTCTCTGGATCTCTGGCTCCATATTTCCCATCCGGCACGATGGAGATCTTGTATTTGATTCCGATGTGTTTGGCGATCTCCGAGGCCAAGTCCACGCAGTATCCCTCAAACTGGTCGTTGCCTTCATAAAGTTCCCAGTTCTTCTTCAGCATCACGTAGGGACCCTCCTACAAGACCAGCATAAGGGGAGAAAGACACAGCTGTTTGGAGGAACATGACGGCTGCGATTATTAAAAGAAGGAAAACGAAAACTTATCAAGAGGAGCCAGCAGTTTGGTTGTAAACATTGTACCAGGGGAAAACACATAATGTACAAAGAAAAATGATACCAACAGAAATTATTCCTGGGGAAAAATATAGGTATATACATTTTCAAAAGAAACTTATATTACTTTTTTTATCATACACAAAGGGGCACAGCTCTATGAAATACACCAATGCAATGTTACAGACAGAATTCAATTCTGCTTTGACAAATTAAACTGGACACCAGCCTCTATGACAGCAGAGCTTAAGATTTTGAAATGTATGCACGTCATTATAAGAGACTGATTTAACCATATGTGCAGGACAGTGAAGGTAAACTGAAAGTCACACATCTTTATGTAGATCCACGTTTTTTAACTATTAAAGGAGATGAATGTCTCACAGACAAACCATATAGTCAGGAAAACACGGCAGCCACCCAAAACTTGATAGAAACAGCTGCACAGTTTAAAAAATGAGAGAAAAAAAATATTAGAGTTGTTTTTAACAGGCCATGTCTGAGGTAGATGTTTTATATCTTGTGTTTCTGACTTCTAGTGCCTTGTTTTACGCCTTCATCTGATTCTGCATGCCTCCACTGGGACCTGCACCTGACTCAGTACAACACTAATGCTGAGAGGAGAGAAATGAGAGGAAAAATACAGAGAGAGAGGAGGAAAAAGGGAGGAAGACTGCTGCTTTGGTAATGCGCCGTAAGAGGTGGAAAGATTTCTGTGCATGCAGTTAACAAAGATGAAAGCAAACAGAGAATTTAATGTTGTCTACGGAGAAGGTGGAGGAATGGCACTCAAACACAAGCATGGCCACAGAGAAGCATGCACACACCTACCACACCTATGTAGGATATCCACAGAGAAAAGAAACCCCCACACACACAGACTTTTGAGTGACAGCGCATCCATCAGGAGCAGTGAGTTATGGTATTATGCCTGAGGCTGCTCACCCTGTAATCCAACTGAAACCAAGCCTATTAAAATGCTATCAAACCCTTTTTAATCAAAGACTAATCTCATCTAATTAATCAAACAGGCTGTTTTAATACCCCACACTCCCAAGCTATGAAGCGGTTTATAAAGATCATAAAACACAATAAAACATGATAACATATTTTGGATTGAATTCTTCATTCAGGAAATTGATTCACATTGAAAACAAGCACAGTTAACTCAAAGAGGATTTCAGACTGACATGTTTTAAAAGGGATCAAATGAGCAACAAAATCACTCTGACACAGATTTGGAGAGAATCGACAGAACAATCTTCAATCCGGGAAATTGAATTACATTATGAAAGCAAGTCTAGATCAGAAGCAGGCAGGAAGAGGGATTTAAAAAAAGATCTTACAAGGGAAACTGAACTATACAAACATATCCTTCAAAGGGAAGCCGGATTTAGAAATTGATCCTCTTTCTCTTCAGCAAACAAAGAGCTTGAAATAAAACCATTTCTTTGTGTACTTACTTATGACTGAAAGGTTTGGGAGAAATTACCTGTTTTAATATGGTTACTCAATGGGCTTATATGTATTCATAAAAATGATTCATTCTTGTAGAAGTACTCTTACTTTTATTAGTATTTGTCCAGTACTTTAGTTTACAACAAATGGCATTCCCATCAGCCTCAGCTGTACTTTGTGTTTAATGCTAATTAGCAAATGTTAGCATGCTAACACACTTAACTAATATGGTGAACATGGTAAACATTATACCTGCTAAACATCAACATGCTATCATTGTCATTTCCAGCTCATCCAAAACTCTGCTGCCAGGATCTTGACTCGGACTACAAGGCATGTTCACATTTCACCAATCCTGGCTTCCTTACACTGGCTACCTGTTGCTTTTAGAATTGATTTTAAGGTACTATTAATTACTTTCAAAGCCCTGAGAGGCCTAGCCCCCAAGTTATTTAGCAGAGCTTTTAGTGCCCTATGTCTCTCCACACTCCCTGAGATCCTCGGATGAGTCTTTCCTGGCTGTTCCTAGGTCCAGATTTATACACAACGGTGAGCGTTTGCAGTTAGGGCTCCTAGCCTTTGGAATGACCTGCTTGAGGAAATCAGGGCTGCAAACTCTGTCTCGTCTTTTAAATCACTTTTAAAAACCCACTTTTTTAAAATGGCTTTTCGGTGATTCCATTTATGTTTTATATAATTTTAGGTTGTTTTACTCTCATGGTGCTTTCAATGTGTTTAGTTTTTATGGCTTTTAGTACATTTTATGCTTTTGTGCTTTATGTGAGTTCTGTTTTTATTGTAAAGCACTTTGTAACTGTGTTTTGAAAGGTGCTATATATAAATAAATAAAGTTTATTATTATTATTATTATCATTATTATTATTATTATTATTATTATTATTTTGAGCATGTTAGCATGCTGATGTTAGCATTTAGCTCAAAGCACGCTGTGCCAAAGTACAGCCTCACAGAGCCGCGAGCATGGTTGTAGCCTCTTCCTGTTTCTAAATCCAGAGAGTTCATCATCAGTTTCTACCTAGCAACTCAGCTTTCTTCCTGTTAAATGATTTGTAAGTTTTAAAATGTACAGTTAAGTGTTAAGCCACAGTTGTCAAAAGTGTTCTTTGGGATGTTCATGTCCATTCCCTTGTGCATAAATAGATAGTTACAGGTGTAAAACAATCATCTTAAATTCACATATGAAAGGCTGAGAAACAAAGACATATTTTAAAGCAAACAAAAAAACACCCTAAGCATTGCATTATCACTTACAAACCATTATTCAGTCATCAGTATAAGATTTGAAAAAAAAATGCATTTCTTCCAAAACTAACCACACAAATTAACATTTTTCTCAAACACTTCACACTTTTATCGCCAACAGCATCATCATCATCAAATACAATATTTTACCCCGTTGTGTTCAATATCAGAACATGCAAAAAAAATCCTCCTAAAATGTCATTATGTCATTATCAGGGACATCAGCAGGTCCCAGGGCGCTCATTCCATTGACTCAACATGAATCATAATTTTAATGAACGGCAAAACAGTTTCAAGTAAATTCCCTCAAATAGATCAACACAGCCACGAGGACTGCTCTGTAGCAGGGATAAAGACTAGAGGAAATGAAGATGTGAGCTGAAAAACATATTTTAAAGGACAATATCAGTGTGATTCAAAGTTGTAGCCTAATTACTGTTTACATCATTGATGGTTTCCAACCTGGTGTGATATTAACTGCCGAGAGAGCCACCAAAGAGTATTGATGTTTGTGAGGAAACGTGTTTGAAGGATTCATTTGTGGCAAAGATTATTTGGTGCATTTCTTCAGATGAATGCCACTAAGCTGCCTGTAGTGTTTGCTGCATGCTTATGTAAAAATAACTCAATTTGAACACAAAGATAAAACAGAAACTTTCTACAAAATTTAAGTAAAGTAAACTAGACAGTGACAGTGGGGGAATATTTGGCTTGGGTTATATTTAAGCAAGTTGAGAAGAACAAATTATGAAACTGCTGTAACCTAATGGACGTGATTATATGTATTAAAAATCATTAAAACACTGTAATACTGGGACTTGTTTTGGATACAGGGAAACACAAATTCAAGAATCTGGAACCACTGAAATTGAGACTTTTGGGGCAACTTTGTACAGAGATTAACATCTACCCGTCTAATGGATGCATAATCTTATTCATTGTTAATTAATTAAGGAATTCTCATTCAGAGATATCAAAGTAAGTTTTAAAGGAACAGTTTGATGTTTTGGGGAAATATGCTTATTCTCTTTCTAGCTGAGAGTTAGATGAGAAGAGAACTGTTTCCCCTTGTTTTCAGTTTTTATGCTAAGCTAAGCTAACCAGCTGCTGGCACCAGCTACATATTAAATGGACATACATGATGGGAATTAGTGGTATCAATCTCCTCACCGGACTCTCGGCAAGAAAGTGAATATGTGTATTTCATAAAATGTAGAACTATTCCTTTAGGCATATTTATTTAGCTATATATAGCCTAATTTGTACATCGTGAGCTGACACATAAAAGATGCTTTCTAGTGAATTCTGCTGGTGAGATCTTGGGTCAGAAGCACAAATATGGTGACTGAGTCCCACATCGGGAGATGTTCTTATCAGTGACCCTCACTTGAAAAATGTTAAGAGAAGGCTATTTTGCTTAAATAATTAAGTCTCAAGGGGAATCATTTACTTAATTTATGTTAACAAGGAGAATACAACCATCTTAGCTGCCTCCTCCATCAAATTACTGTCAAGTTTATCATGCTAGAAGGTTGAGTTAATTTAGCATTATGTAAGCAACTACACAGACACACACAGAGACACACACATAGCAGTGGGAGCTCTGCCAACACTGGCACTGTTTTACTTTTAGGCCTCCTTAGGTTTGTTATCAGTTTGCCCCAGACGCCTTTGTCTCGGTGTGAAGGTAGTAATGCTGATGCCGTGTGTTTGTGTGTACTGGATGTTAGTGCTTGTATTTACTGCTGGGAAGAAAGCATCACGTTTGGGTGCATGCAACACAGGGCATGGCAAGGAACGGGAGGTGAAAAGGGGGGAAATAGGAGCAAAGATCAGGAGGTTGAAGGGATAAGAAAGGGAGGGCATGGTAAAGAGAAATAGGGGGGGAATCCGGCTGGAGAGAGGGATGTGGGGCGTGTTGGCTGCATGGAACTACAGAAGAAAGATGAAGGAGCAGATCAGAATACAAACAGAGATAGCTGCAGGGAGAATAGAAGATAGATAGGAACAGAAATAGGGAAAGCGTGAAGGAGGGATAAAGAGAAAGAGAGAAAATGACAAAGTGAAAAATGAGGGGGGAAAGAGGCTGAAAGCAAGAGAGGGGATAGGATGAAAAGATAGACATAAAGAGGGAAAATGGATGGGCAAAAGAGGGGGAACAGCTTTGTAGAAGCAAATGGTTGGGGCTGATAAGACATGAAACACTTCACACTGGAGCCAAAAAGGCAGGACAGGACTTGGTATGTAAGCCAGTTAGCCAGCCAGTGAAAACAGGCACCCGACTGGACAGTCACCTAACTGTCCAGTCATTCACTCAGGCTGCCAACCGGACACTCAATCAGCTCAGCATTTAAAAAGCCAGACTGTCATATAACGAGTTAGCCAACCACAGAGACATTTAATCAGCCTGCGAGCCATCCATTCACATGGCCAGAGAGGCAAGCCAGGCAGTCGGTTAGTCACAGCCTGTTTCAGTCAGTCACTCGGTCTATCAGTTCATTCATTAATTAATTACTGCAATTACACTACATAATCATCTATCCAGTCACATACTTGGCCGGTGAGTCAGCATGATTATCTCTGAGCTATGTGGCCATAAAGAGAGCAAGGCAGTTCAGCAGTCAGTCAGTCAGTCAACCAGTAAACCAGTGACCAATTGGCAGCCAGTCAGCCAGTCTGTTAGGCACCATGCCAGTTGGTCTGCCACTGAGTCAACCTGCCTCAAAGACAGTCACAAGCCAGGTAGATGCTAAGTAAGTCAGTCCACCAGGTAACAAACCAGCCAGCCGAACACATGCCTTGTTGTCAGCCGATGATTCAACCTGTTAAGGGAGTCAACGACCACTCAGTCCATTAGCCAGTCAACCGGCATCTGCAATACTTTTGTAACTTTTGTGAGTCACTATTTTGGTTGAACTACTTTTTTCATTTTTCATTTTTTCAAAGCCAACACTTTCAGAAGCGTGCATATTTTGTCTTCCATTTATTTAATTTGACCTACTTTATACGATCACATAAATAATGTACCTCCCTAACGTCAATTTCCCATCTTCAGCTCTACTGTATGTGTGAGTGTCCTGCATCTTGATGAAGAGCCTTGAGGGACAGGAACATTGACCTTTCATTTATATACACACTGTGGGAGATTAACAGTGAGAGGACTGTTTTTTTCAAGGCTCAGTGTGCTGCACCTCAGCATGCTGCACTTTTTGATAAATCATCCATCATAAAAAACACAATTAAAGGCAAATTTAAGTGATTAGAAGTCTGATTTTTTAAATAATATAATATTATTAATATTAAGCCAATTAAACATACAAGTTGTATTCTGTATGCTGAAGTTAACCAAGGCCAAAGCAAAAGCATAAACAAGAGATTGTCATATTCTCGGGGGCTTTATTAACAAGTGCAGCAAATACTTAAAGGCAAATGCCAACAGGCTTAACAATCAGTCCCCATCAATGCACTTTGCTCAGACAGATTGTGTTTGTGTAAATATGTATGTCTGTATGAATGTGTTTCTTATAGTGTCAAGGCTAGCATGTATGAATGGTTTTCAGGGTGACTGCTAAGTTAGGTGCATATGTGTATGTGTATAAACTGTATATATCCCTTTTCTTTTGTTAGTTGGATGGTGATAATGCCAGTATCACTGTTGTGTCAGTGTATGGGGACTTACACTACACTCATACACTATGCTATATACACCTATACTTTCACACCTTTAGTGTTGAAAAAATAAAACTGAACAATCCCAGTGTGAAAGTTACATTATAGTCAAGTTAAAACATTTATAATGGTGTGTGGGGATCACTTGTGCTTCAGACAAGCGCCCCTAGTGTTGAGTACCTTTCCATTCAGGTGTAGAGCTCTCAGAGGAGCTGAAATACAGTAGAGGAAAGTTGACCGAGTAAGCATGACTGAGTAGATTTACAGAGTGACGGAGCAGAAAGATGAAGATGGAGGGAGAGAGGTATCAAAAGGTGAGGGCAAAAAAAATGCAGAATACGAAGACCTGTTCATGCATCACTCTCCTCCCACACTTTCTCTTAACAAAAACACAGAAAAAATGTGAAAATATAGAAAAATATACATTTCGGTGAGGTAATTTTTCCTGCAGGTGCTCTGTAGTGTAACAGAGAAGGTGGTGGCGATAGTGGTATCCTCAAAAGGAGTGAAAAGAATGTGAATTAACAGGGCTGTCTGATGGTCTGGTGATTTTGTGCGGCCAAATGTCAAATCTTGACAGCAGCCACAGAATCCCTCGCTGAGCTCTCGTCCAACTGTGGCTTTTGTCATGAGAGGAAGACAGGAGCACAGTGTGCAAGGCGTCCCAGTGCCTCACAGGCTCAAAACATGGTGGCCATGAATCTCCTTTTCATCTGTTCAGTCCCTCTTTGTTGCTGTGTTAATGCAGGGCAAACCACTTCTAAACAAAGAAGTAGTTTCAAAACAAAACAATCACCTTTTCAAACAAAATATACATGAAGAAAAAAAGAACACAATGAGTCTTTGTACAGAGCTTTAGAGACACTCCGTCTATCAGTCTGTCCTCTGTCTTTCCCGAGGGTTTGAGACTCAGGTGAGCCTGCTGCTCTGTCTGCAGACCCGGCATCAGTGTCGCAGCAGAGGCTTCCTCATCATCAGAGGCTGCAAAGAGGAGGAGGTGGCTGAGCTAACGTTAGCCAAGGCCTGCTGAGGTCACCATCCACAGAGAAATATGCAGGTGGGGGAGGCATGGAGGTAAAAACGAGGGGCGTGGGGGTTTAAAGAGATGAGTGGAGTCAAAAAAAGATAGCAAGACACAGTGAGAGAGACAAAGAGGATAGTAGCGTTGGGAAAAGTCAGATGACAGACAGACACGGGTGGGGAGAAATAGGGAAGGAAAAAACATCGAAAAGACGTATGCAGTGATGCCAAACTCTGTTTTGCACACTCAACCCTTTTATATCCACACAAAGTGAATGTAATTAGAAACACAAGCCAAACAGCCACAAGAACAGCAACAGACTGTGATATATTCTAACAGTAATGGTAATATTAACATAATATACATATTAAAAATAGCATTTTGTCACTTGCCCTTTAATTTATTTGACTGTGTTGATGTGTTTGTATTTGCTTGTCTTGGGCCTGGCTGAAGGCACTACACCACACACTGCGCTGAGGTTTAATACATCGCCAGTTGAAGTGTGCATGTCTGGAGGCGGGGCTGTCACTGGGGACATTTACTCCAGCTGAATTCATTTTTCTGAACTCTTTCCTGCAGCATGTGTGGTCGTTTTCCTTTGTGCAGACCTGACTGGCTGCTACGACTTCTGGCCACCGGAGGCTCCGTAGACTTCCACTGTATTATCAAATCAACATCTTTGAACAGTTGTCCATTTTTAGGTATTTGTATGAGCACTACGGCACTGTGAGTACAACTACAGATATTTTGGTCATACTTAGGAGTTTGCTGGATGAAGTGATGTGGTTTGAAACAAAATGCTGAATTGCCAAAGCTCAAGCATCTGTGGCTTGTTTTATCTCTGGGCTGAAATTAGTCTTTTGAGTTGCTTTCACTTGCATCATTTTGCATGCCCAATTGAATTAGACTGATTGCATTTACAGGAAGGGGATGGCCACCATAAAAAGGCTGCAGATGGGTGAAGTGAAATGTAAGCAGAGGATGTGCACAAATCCACCGATTAGCCCTCCTTTATCCGTGTTTGCAGCAGAAGGAGGACTAATTATATTGGGCCACAGACCGGTGTCTATGTAAAAGCTATTAGAAAAGACCGGACTGAGGTCACTTCTAAATGGTGATCTGAGGTCAGTTTTAGATTTGCCTACTAATGAGACATTAGTGTAATCTTCCAGCTGGACAAGTGCCACTCTCTCCTGGCTGTGCTCACTACAACTCGTACAGCTCATCCAGCTCCAACCTGATTTTTCTTTGCCATTAACAAAACTCTGCAACACGACACCCCTGTTGTACTTCATCGCCTGGCTTTCTGACACTGAATGTATCCCATAAGGCCACTAAGGGAAGTAACCTCCTGCTTCCAGCCCATAGTACAATCCTAAACTTTATCTATGACACAGTGTACAGTGTACTGCATACAACCTTTTTGAGTTGTGATCATTGACCCCTGAAAACCGGTTGCATATGACCAAGAGTGAATGTTTTTCCTTGTTTGTAATGTAAAAAAGCAAAGATTAATGGAAAATCCCCCCAATCCTTTTCTATACTATCATCTTGACTCCTTAGATGTGTTTTGTGTCTTGGGAACTGCTGTACTACAGTAGCAAAGCCATGCTTGTAACATACTGTCTTTACTGCATCTAGTCCTGTGTAACCCTGAATGTTGTACCCGCTGTTTCACCCCAGTCAAGACGGGACACTAAGCTTACCCTCTTCCTTCTCTTTCCCTGTACATGTGCCTGATCTTGCTTGGTTTTTATTCAGCACATGTTACATGGGGTATTAATCATCTGTACACCTGATGTGTCATTTGAATTTGCATCAATTTGCATCTCAATAATGCATTTGAGCTGGAAAATCAGGTGAGAGCAAGGTTTTGGTGAAAGTAGGTTGTGGAATTGGAAAGACTGATTGTCAGTGTTGAAGGACAGCTTCACCCAAATCTCAAACAGCACCCAAATTATGCAGTAATGAAAGCAGTCTGAGGATACATTACCATGATGGTTGTCACGACTACTGTCCGGTTCTCCATCGCTGAGCTGTCATTGGACAAAGCATTTTCATTCTGGACCAACACAAGTTTGTCTATGTCGTTCCAGTAGCCAATCTGAGAGAAACAGAAGGATAAGAGAGAGAGAATGACTGATAAAAGAAAAAAATAATTCATTCAATCAGTCCACAATTCATGCACATATCACAATAATATCAAGATAGACAAAAACACAAATAAATATATATAAAAAAGAAATGTGACATGAAGAGAAAGGAATAGAAAGTAAAATAGTGAGTCAACAGAATGAGCTCACTCCAGCAGATTTCCCTTTGGAACTGCAGAAGATATTGAGAGATATTGAGTGTGAGCCAAGAACTTTCAATAAACACACATTGCTGTCGAAGGAACACTTGAGAAGTTGGAACATGGTGTTATTTCTTTATTACAGGTGCTACATGTATGCTTTTTTTCCCCAGTATAGAGAAAATATGTACTTTCAACCTGAGCATTATCCTCCTACTTTTTGTTATTATGAAAAAGGATTATGTTCAAACTTTCCTTATTTACGTCACTGCAGAGTTTTATGTACCCCCAGGTTGTCTGGGAGCTGCTCTCCAATGCACACTCCAAAAAGCTATTAAAACACAAGCTGCGATGGTTCAATTGCAGTTATCTAAAGATATTTATGACTGCAGTAACACAGTTATTAATTAAAGAATTATGGAGATGAATGTAAATGAATTATTCTTTTAACAATGAACTATCATCAGGGATAAAACCCCACAAAAATGCAGAACACACTGAAAACTACAGGAGTAAACAATAAGCTTATGTCCTTTCAGTGGTGATTAAAAGTAACTTTCTTGCTGAAGAGTCACATTTGCTGAAATGATGAAAAACTAGTTTTCACATGCAGTTGTCTTTTAACATTGCTTTTCAGCACCACAGCCTGAAAATATATAACAAAACTGAATGGAATAAGTTGGCTGTGGTATGTTTTTGATGTGGTGCAACTCACAAATTCAAAGTGTTGTTTATCTTTGTTTCTAAGCCATGTGGAGAGCTTACCTTGCGTGGTCCGTTGCTCTTTAGTTCAAACACGTCCATGGTATAGTTGACCCGCCGACCGTAGTGATCAAACTGAATGTTCCCAGTCAGGCCTTGAATGCGCACCTGAATTTATAACAACAATGATAGTAAGGACTGGAGAAAAATAATAAAAACAAAAACACTCTCTAAAGTTATAATCCTTAAGATTTCAGTCGAGGGTTGATTTGGCAACACCCATAGTTACTGGTTGTAACAGCAAGTGTGGTTTAAAACTACAGGTCCCAGAATTCTGTTGGCAGCAAACACTCCTTGAACAGCTACTTAGTCAGACATACAATGGAAGAGTAACTGGTGTATCTGTTTGTAGTGAAGCCAAACAAAAAGTGTTTTTACAAATAGGCTCATATCAATGAGATAATATTACAAACAGTAACGCTGAATTACATGCGTGCATCGTTTCCTGCGAATCCTTCGCTTTTAGCTAGGCAATCTGAATCCAGTGTGGGAGTGGCGGACCGCCCTACTAACAATGAAAAAAGCTATACAGAGAGGTAATTACTGAATGTAAATACATTGAACGGCTATTGCAGAAAAAAATGCAGACCATAAAGAATATCAAAAACAGGGTTTGACCCTGTTTTTGATATCGTTATGAAAATTTTAAGAGTTATAACTTTAATAAAATGTAGAATAAACAAAAAGAACAGGAATAGTTTCATTTGTCAGATAACAAAAAATATGTTCCCCCAAGGTTAAAGGTATAACAAGTTGGTTTTGCCGGTTGCTGTTTGTTAAGGCAACATTCAAAGTTGCCCCTCCTCCCCGGCTCAAAGCGCGTGCACTTCAGGTGGCACGCGCAATGCCCTAACACGAAACGTCCCTAACACAGCAAAATAAGAAAATACAGGCAGAGGGCAGGGTCTCTGCAGATACAGACACTGACACACGCTTCCAGTGAGTCATAAGTGATGATTGAGAGGGATTATTTTTGTATGAGTCTACGCATTGGTTTTTAGGAAAATCCTACTCGTTATACCTTTAACAAGTATTTTAGAGTTAAGACTTGGTTTTAGAGTTAAGGTTAGAATTATGACAAGGTTAAGCTTAGTGTCAGGTTTAGAGTGATATAGTCCTTATTGTTAATGTTAGGGTAAGTATCTGAGAAGTGAATAGAAGTCATTGCAATGTCCCCACATGAATAGCAGTACACGTTCGTGTGTTTCAGTAAGTGTGTGTGGGCTCTGGTGGGTACTCCATCAAAGTCCCAACAAGAATTTAAAACACATAAATGTCGGCAGGGATTTCTGAAACATTTTCTCCTTTTCCATGCCAGCTGTTTTACTGCGTTTATGCTTGTGTGTGTGTGTTTATTTGTGAACATCTGTCTAAGTGTTTGCCAATCTGTCTATACTAAACTATACAACATCAAACTTGTGCCAACCTGTTTGAGCGCACGCTCCATATCTATTCCTTGGTTCCAGGGAGCAGCTGGATTGGCCAGGCAGTCACCAGCGTTGCCACGGCGACTGATATCAATTTTCTGACGGCGAAGGGTGCGGAAGGCCTCGGCCATCACAAGGACACCATCATACGTTAGGGATGAGGTATACTGAAGAATGGAGGAAAAACAAAGAGAAAGAATTTTTTTAATCATTTTGAGAAGTTTTTAAACTATTTTTGACAGGCAAATAAATACTTCTTCTTTGTCAGTCCAAGTACACAGTATGACAGAAATTAATCCTGTAATTAATCCTCAGTTACTCCAAAAAATTTAAATGAGAGACCCTGTTTGGAGACTGTTTGGAGACTTTACTTGTTATTTTTTGACCAAACGAAGCTGAGGTGTATCCACACAAGAGTTTAAATTACAAACTGAAAATCACTATTTAGTGTGTTTGTAGAATATTAAACTCAATTCATAATTTCTATCATCATTAACTTAGTTTCAACTTTTAGCCTTTGAGTTAACAGACAATCACCTCAAGAGTCACAGCTGTTTACAGCCTTTAAAAGCAATATTTCCACATCAGTATCCCAGTCCAGTCATTTAAATGTTAGAAACACAAAGGCATTGTAAAGCAAAATCACCACTGAATTATTCTGATGTGTTTGGTGCTCAGCGTCATTTAAAAAAAAACATCCAAATTGTCTTTTCAGTGGTGGTAGCTTACTCTGCAGGACTTCATGAGTTTCGATACACAACAAACAGTGTTTGAATAGATGCTTTCTGTGATTTACAAAGCCATAGCAGAATATGCTAATGTTGCATGTGATTTATTCCTAAAATGGGAACCAATTTAATCTCAGACAGCGGCTGTTTTACTGCATCAGACCATAGACCATCTTAATTTCATATGAACTAACCTCTCCAGTATGCAAACATACTGACCTGTGCCTCAGTCTATCTCACCGCTCTGACTTTTATTTGACTTCCATGGTGAACATCAATCAACACCGCGGTAAACGTAACATCACTGTAAATGTGCCAGTTTTGGACAGTTTATAGTTTTCAAATACAGTCACTGGGCCATTAAAATGACATTAAAACATGTTTAAATCATACTGTAAGTCCATTCATTAAATCCACTAAGTTAGGGAATTCCCTCTGATCGTGAAATGTAGATTCCCAAGATTTATAAATGTGGTTTCATTGGGTTTTATTCTTAAAAAGTATATAGCACTTTGAAAGACCTTTGAAACGTCACAGTGAGTAAGAAAAGGAGATGGGGTAAGAGATTATCAGTATCTGTTCTGTAATGAAACTCTTAAAAGTGGTGGTGATCTTGACAGATTGTTTGACAGATTCATTATAGGTAAGACACAGCGCAGCAGGGAACAGCACCACACACTCAGCAGCAGCAAACCCACCCAGCCCACACACAGACACACACAGCGCCACACAGACAGAGGCAGTCAAACACACAGCGGGCTGCCTTCACATCACGGCGGAGACAAGTGGTGGGATGAAAATGGGAGGAAAGAGGGAAGTCGGCTGAGAGACTCTGCTGATGCTCTCCATGCCTCTGCAGGTAGTTTTCTCTCTTACTGACATCCCTTGATTTGTATCCCAAAAGGCGCGTTTTGGAAGGCTGCACAACCATGTCATCCTCCTTTCATCTCTCCCCTTTGAAACTAAAGAAGCCTTCAGGCGTGCGACTGACAGATGACGACTATAGAATCCAAATCAAGGAGAAAACAACGACAAAACTAAGCCAACTAGCATACTGTTTTCTGTTCCTGTCAGGGGCGGGACAGAAACCCCTTCGGGACACATAGAAAACAGTATTGGTTTTTAAAAACACCAAAATTCTGGATAATAGTTTCGAGGATCAGTTGGAATCACCAAGTTCAGCTAAAATCCACCAAGTAAAAACAGATTTTCTCTGTAAATGTGGATTTTCAAACAGGATGAAATACATAGCCTAATGCAAGTTTACTCGACAGTTCCATATCAGACCAAGGACCAGATTTATAAATGATGTATGCAATAAAAGAAAGCATGTGCCACTTTTCACACAGAAAGTAATATTCATAAAAAATGTATGCAGTTCATTTAGAATGTACATATCTGCATTCAAAGGCTATTATGTGAACTGACCTGAGTGAGATAAAGCAATATTGCAAGCATAAGGAGTTGTAATCTTTTCGTTCATTCATTTATTCATGTATGTTCAGCCACGCTAGCAGCGTCAGTGGGTTAGTCGGTCAGTCCACCACTTTGGTTCAGACTGAAATATTTTAACAACTATTGGATGGATTGTCATGGAATTTTGTACAGACATTTAATCCCCCCTCAGGATGAATTGTAGCAACTTTAGTGATCTCTCAACTTATCAGGTCAAGATTTGACTAAATACACCAGCCTCAGCTGTACTTTGTGTTTAGTGCTAATTAGCAAATGTCAGCATGCTAACACACTAAACTAAGATGGTGAACATGGTAAGCATGAGCATGTTAGCATGCTGATGTTAGCATTTAACTCAAAGCACCACTGTGCCTAAGTACAGCCTCAAAGAGCTGCTAACATGGCTGCAGACACACATCAAATCATACAGTGGGGCATCATGTGTGTTTTATATAACAACAATATGGACTTTGTGTACACTGGACATTGTAAAGTAATATTGGAATGTTTGTTTTGTGTCCAAAAGTTCAACAGGGACATGTCACCATTGTTTTATGGATAACTGTGCGAGTGGCCGTTTTCCTCATGCATGTGTGCAGCCTAACAGGATAATATATATGCAGTGATTTATAAATCCAGTACAAACACTGCATACACGTTTCTGCTTTTTAATGATATCACATAATCTCACCATGGACTGTACCACAGGGAACATAATAAAGCAGAAGCTGGGTTAATGACATACTGAAAAACAGAGCTCTTTCATTAATCTTTCTTGTCAAATGAGATGAGAAATTGAAATGAAAAATTAAGACAGTAGCTTTAAATCCATTTGGACAAACATGTTTAATTCATAAAATGAGCCTTGCAACGGTGTCATTAAATGCTTTACACATGGACAAATATTGATAAAGGCAGCCCTGTTATCTGTTAAATATGCTAACACAGATGTTGCAGACCTATTCATATTCTGATCATGCAAGTAGGGGAAGTGTGTGAACAAGATTAGATGGAAAAAGCCCCAAAAAGGCTTTAGAAGATATATGTGATCACTGTGGTTAATATATTACTTTGCCAGGTCACTGATCATTTTCATTACATTTCAACAAAATCTCCAGGCACACCAGCTGAGAATCACTGGGTTAAGAGATTTTGATTGATGGCCAAAAGCAGCTAGCTTAAAATCCAGTCTCCAGTGCAAAAGGGACAAGTCCCAATAGTGCTTTTCACCCTGCACATTATTAGACCAGAGTTCTACTTGGCCTGAGGCTACAAGTTGGCCCAAGGCTAACTGAGCTCAGTTTTTACACTGCACCAATTAGCCTAGAGCAATTTGGAGGCATCTGTTCTCACTAGAGATATGTGATTTTGTGTTATGGTGTTAAATCATTAAAATCGTGTTTCCTTGTTTGCAAAAAGCAGAGGTAAAACATCATTTTGTGGTTGCAATGGGAAGAGAACCTTTGAATCCACTTCATCAAAGATGTTCACAAAGTTGTGAAAGTTGAGAAACACCTGCAGCTGTATTTACTTTATTTTGTATATCCATGTATGCACGGTAAGTTTTCCTCCATTAACACACTAACTTGTGTTGTGTGAACGGGAAGTGTCGATTAATGCAGCCGACACCCACTAATGAGAATTCATCAGGTCAATCTGAGAACGATGATTAGCCAATTAATATGGTCCCTGGGTGAAAGATGACATTCCAATAATGAAAGGATATGACCATCAATATATATATATTTGCAGCTTTGGAAGCATCACCTTTTTATAGTTACTACATTGTGTGTTTGTGTGTGTGTGTGTGTTCTGAGAGTGACTGCATGCATGTGAGTGTGAGTCAAAGAGCAAAGGACAGCAAGCTGCAATGTGATGTATTTTTAATAGGTAGGTGGACATATTTCCAGTTAATATATGCACAAATCAAATGCAATTGGCTGCAGGTCAGTACCCGGTCAATAGAGGTGTGCGGAGGGAGGAGAGAGGGACAGAGACAGAAAGGAAAGGGGGAGTGGTAGAGACTAAATAGAGGCACGCTAATGTGACAGAGAAAAGGACATGGGTAGTGAGAGAAAACAGACACTGAGGATGGTGAATGGAGAGAAGAGAAGGGATATAGGCTGCAGTCAGAGAGACAATGAGACACATATACAAGGGATGCAATTGTGCATTTGGATGCAGAACTGGAGACAAGGAGAGGAAAAATTGAGAGGGGAAAGGGGAGATATCGTGGAGAAATATAATGCAGGACAGACATGACAAAGAAGTCTTTGGTGTGAAGAATCGGCACACCACGCCTTAACCTTGACAGTAAATCTAAATCATGGAGGATTTTATGTGTTCAATCATAGTAGGATCAGCCGATTCACTTCTCCGACATCCTGAGGTCACACTCTTATTGGCTAAGAAGCTGTACGAAATGCACCATATCACAGAGTGAATGGTTCAAATGCAGCACATCACCCTGTGAGTGGTTACCTGCTTGAGGAAGCGGTACATTTGGCTTCTGTGGTGAATTTTAGATACGAAGAGCTATTTGCACGCCAAAACCACCACACTTAAATGTGTGTGTGTGTGTATGTGCACTGCAAATACCTGTCGGCATCTGTGCACAATTGACTGGTGTATATATGTGGGTGTACTGACGGTGTTAAGCTAAATGTAAAGTTCTGCATGTTTGATTCCTGAATAGGGTAGCCGAGTTAGAATAAGAGCTGCTGAAGAGATTTTTAACATTTTGAAAGCAAGACCCATGGCGTTTGTTTTAGACACAAGTTTCCCATCTGTATATTTAAGGATGGGACAGCATATCTTTATCACCTTAGGTGGGCTTTCAGATCCAGGGTACTCTCTCTGATCCAGTTTGTTCCAGCGCTGCATCAGTTTAATAACGATAGGCCTGCTGAAGTCCACCAGCTGGAAACCAGTCACATTGGCCCCGCCGTGCATGAACCTCTCCAGAGATATGTCCTTAAAACCCTGAGAAAGAGAGAGAAGGACCGAAAGATGGAAAGAAAAGGTGAGAAGAGGGACGAAGCAGACACAGAAAAAAAAAAAAAAAATCCCAAACCGCTTACAGGATAGTGGAAGTGGACTACAAAACCCTCCGACAGAATGTGTGCACCTTTCCTGACTCATCATACTCCACATACTCCAACAATTTACCTGATTATTTATACGCCTACTTAATATGGAGTGGCTTCCACAGCTGCGAGTGACTGTGAGTGACACTTTGTAGTGAAGTGGTCGTGGAGAGGGATCCATTTGGGAACAGGCCAAAGACAGTGGTAGAGGGAAAAGACATGTGAGGGTTATCCTGGGTTGATGGATGCTAATTGCTAAAAGCTCTGAAAGCCTATGTAGCTTGACCTGAGCTCACTGGCCCCTTTTTCATCGTCCCGGAGAGAACTGCTGTGGAACAGATTTTAGGGATTAAGGTTGAGGCAATTCTTAATTTACTGACGTGAGTTCCGGCAGCTACCTGCAGCTCTGACAAATGATAGTATACTAATTCTGAAGTAAAAGGAAAAATGGCACCTTGCTGGGAATAATAAACCATCAATATGGAACTGGCAGCCATGGTGTGTTTATTCTGCTAATAACTGCAGAAAAACCTTGAGGACAAGCTGAATGTCAAAGTAGGGGTAAGTAAAAACATGTCTCATAATATTGGCTTTTTACAAATATATATAAATATATCTAATTTTTTAAGACCTCATCTCGATCATTTCTGGTTATTTCTGTTCGCCGAATAACCTTCTGTCTTGTCTCTTTGACATAATAAAAAGGAATTATCCTCATGAAGGCTATTAAAACAAGACATTATGTCAACACTCTACTAAACATGTCTCAAAATAACAGCCAACGGCAATACTGCTAAGAGTTCTTACCAGGTTTGCTATGATGTAATGGTAACCTTTTACATGTTTCCCCACACTGACAGCCTGGAAAGAAAAACAGAGAGAGAGAAAGAGAGAAAACATAATTTGCTATCTACTGACAATACATGTGGTGAGGCACACCAGGGGACATGGATTCACAATTAACTTAAGAACCACTGAAATAATTGACAAGAGAACTTAAGAGTTGTTTTAATTTAGTTTTAGGGAGCAGGGCAGGAGACTCCCTCCCATCTGTGGCTCCCTCGTCTTACCCAACAGTGGCTGTAGTTACTTTCTCTTGTTGATTAAAAGCAGAGGGAGTGATGGTCCTGTGAGGACTTCACTTGTCCTCTGTACCACGCTGGCTCAGACTCTGCAGACTCTTGGAACTTTTAAAGAGCTTCAGCAATGTCTGTGTTCGGGCTCTGTTAACCTGTCTCGTCCTACGTGATTTAAAAAAACCCTGCATCCTCTAAGAAGGACGATTTAACTTGTTTTGCTAATAACCTTAATGAGTTGCCTAGATCCAACAGTGACAGGTTGCCGGTACAAGAGGCAACCTTTTCTTACAAGAACTACATTCACATTTTGTATTAGCCAAATACAGTTTGGGGAAATGTAATGTTAATTGGTTTACAACAAAACATTCCTTTTGAAACATATACGCAAAATGTTCACAGACAACATTTTTTGCAGACATATTAAGTTTGAAAATACACACATTTTCAATGTTTTTCAGCATCAACAACATCAACTTATTGCAAATAAAGCCTGGTTAAGATATAGGTAAGATCAGGCAACTAAACCACGAAAGCTAGTTTACGATGTCAAAGATAAAGGCGCTTTACACCACCTTCACCTCAATACCTTTTCTTCTCCACTTCATGCAATGTCAACACGTGTTGCCAGCAAACAGAAATTACTACTGATTGTCTGTCTGGTGTGTTTGTGTGAGATTGCATAGCTGACGGAACAGTCAGTAGTGAAGTCAAAGATGAAATCTGCAAATGTCTTTTGCCATCGTCATTTCTGTAGAGTGGGATCGAGTGAAATATGGCACATTGTGAGATGTTTGACAAAGGAGGAATAAGCATGTTCATATTAACATGGTGCATAAACCTAATTGATACATTTTTCACATTTTTTCTTTCTGTCTCTCTCTAACCCACACATACCAACAGCTATATACTGACACAGACAGATGCACACACACACACACACACACACACACACACACACACACACACACACACACATAGATCGCAGCTGGCAGGGGCAGACAAACAGAGCAGTCTCTGTCTCAGAGCAGGGATGTTAGCCAATGCCAGCACTGCAGAGCCCACTTTGACGGGAGTGTGTGTTTGTGTCTGTATGCCTGTCTCAATATACACTTGTGTGTGTGTGTGTCTCCGTCTGTCTGTTCACACACCACAGAAGCCAATTAAGAAACTGTCTGTCTGTCTATCTGTCTGGGATGCTGCTACTCGTGTATGTTTGTGAGTGTGTAGCTGTGTGAGTATGTGCATTTAAAAGCTGGTGTGTGGTGTGTATTTTACAGATAAGCGTGCATGTGTGTGTGTGTGCGTGGGGTATGTATTTGTGTGTGTGTGTGTGTGTGCGTGAGTAAGTGTTTAGCTGTGTGTGTCACAGAGTTTGTCAGATGTGCAGACAGAGGATCAGATGTGATGACAGGTGGCAGAACCAATGGTATGTTACACTGAAACTTGAGTCAAAGGGCACACACACACACACACACATCTGCGCCACCTGTCAGGGCTCAACCATCAAGCAAGACAGATAATCTAATGAACTTGGACAAGCGTAAGGTGTCAGAGTGTGTGCCTTCATATGCTGTTTGTGTGTGTGTGTGCTCGAAATCGGTATCTGAGTGGACAGTATAGTGTGTTTACTGCAATCACACACTGATGCAGCTGCTGGGGAAGTCACATTTTTCACTCCACATTATGAACTCCAGGGAAAAACTCAAATCTTGTTTTCTTTCTAGATGTCAGAAAGCATAAGGAGTGCTGTTGCAACTAGCTGAGTGAAGCCAACAGCAGGCAGACAGACACCAGTAATACAGTGAAAAAAACCCAATATGAGATACTATAATTGGTAACGTAATTCTTATTGAATTATTCTGAAGGTTCTGGTTTTAATTACTTCACAAAAAAAGCTTACTCTGTACTCTATTGCCTGTGGTTTAAGGTGGTAATAATGTGTCACTGTGGTGTGGCTGTACCTCATTATTAAGTGTTAAGTGCTGTTAAGTCCAGGTCAGTGAAGTAATCTCTGCCTTGTCTGTAGTAATCTCATTGATAGTAACACTGCCACATAAAACTATAGCATGGGCTCCATTAAAGCAGTATCTCATGATCTAAAATGCTACAGGGTCCTTCGGGTTCCAGATCAGTGTCAAATATCATCTTGTGCCTGCAGTAAGCTAATAGTGATTTTTTTTCTTATCTTGTGATGTACTGCAGCTAGAGACTATAGTGTTTGGTAATGCACCAAATAACCACCAATAAAAAATCACATGTTTAATTTATACTTGACTAGTTAGTTAATTATCAGTTAATTAGTTAATCTGTCATTTTTCCATCCTACTAATTAGACTCTATACAGTAGATTTTAAGCATAAATATTATTTTGGCTTAAAAATGGTGGCATATTGAAGTAAGGTGGGTTTACATGCCTGCTCACTTTGCTGACTACAATACCACTATGCTCCTGTAATACTTTGTATCGTGTGCTAAGAAACTTTAGTTAGCAGTATAATAATATTACCTGTTCTAGGATGCTCTGTAGTCTCTCAGGCTCCAGGTCAATGACATATTTCCTCTCCTGACGTCGGTCCAGGTCTTCTAGGAGCCGGCGGTACGCTGCCTCATTGAAACTCTCCACACAGATAGCACTCACCTGGGTTAACACACATGCATGTGTTCACAGGAAATGCGTATATGCATACAAACACAAATAACGTGTAGGAATAAGGTCATGCATGCAAAGCACAAGCGCATGTTTGAAGAATTAACAACAAAAACAAGCGCTTACACTCTTGTGGTGTGTGTGTATGCACTGTGTGTGTATGTGCTTTTGGCCGGTTTCCAGGAAAATGTGTGTTTGTGTGTGTCCTGACCTGCCATCCATTCTGCCCCGCTCTCTCCATAATTGCCTGCAGTATTGCATAACCTAGACAACAGAGAGTAAGGGAGAGAAAAAAAGAGAAAGACAGAATTAACACTGTACTAGAAGCCACACTTAGGCAATTATATTTTGCAATTTCTGCTGGTAAAACTTAAAGCCAAAAAAAGTATCACTCAATCTTTTACTTGATCTCTGTCACCACGATGTGTTCCTACAAAATGCTGAAATCAGCAAAGCATTTCTAGGTGTGCATTACTTTCCAGCAGATTCATCAGCCCATGTCATTTACCAAAGCAAAACCCTAATATCTTCAAACATGGGGGTAAATCATTTAGTACCTCAAGCAGCAGTCCTCTCTTGAATGTCACTTTATCAGCCAACTCACAGAGCTTATCAGGACAAAGAGTTATGAGCCAAAACAATACAGGCTGTCAGATTCATTGAGAGTGATACTGTTAATAGTGACATTTCAATTAAACTTCTCATTGTTTCTTGCTCAGTAGTGAACTTTGATTCAAATGCAACTCATCTGAGAACACTCTGCCACTTATCAATTTTATAGCCTGGAACAAAACACAGAGTTCTTTTTCTACAAAATGATGGAGTACAGTTTCGAATGGGGTGAGTATGCCTCTCGGCGTGATATTAGATGAGTTTCAAAGTTAATATGATCCTGTGAGCAGCAGGTGGCAACATCAGCGACAATGAATTACCGTATATCACATTGAACAGCTGTCTAGATGGGTCAAAACAAGTGGAAAAAATAACAATAATGAGAGACAACTCAATATTATAAAAATAATCCCTTATAATATTAGCATACTAGCTAATGCATTTTCATCAAAATGGTCGCAGTAATCTCTATCAAACCTCCAAATATGTTGTTAACTCTGCTCTGAGCTGGAATGGGAATAGAATAAAGAATATCTCACAACTCACTCAGTCATGAAAGCAGCAATGTGAAAAGACACACATGTATACAACAACACAAAAGGACACAAACACACACGCTCTGCAGTGCAACAGTGCCAACTGTTACCCTGATTTTTTTCTACTTTGGTGGAGGCAGCTATTTACTGCTTGAGTTGAAACAAAAAGCACATCTGAAGCCTCAGTAATCACGGTGTGTATGTGTGGGAATGTGTGTGTATTATTGTGGTTTACATTGCAAAGAGTTTGTCTTTATGTGTGATGCGAGATTGTGCTTTCACCTTTCCAGCCTCACAAGTGCCCCCCATAAATAAATGTGTCTTTGCCCTCAATGAATGTATGTAGGGTTACACTGTGAGTTGTTTGTGTGTGCGTGTTTTGTTTGTACTGTCTAACTTATATTAATGTAATGCATGCACAGATGCACATACATCCATCTACTGTATGCGAATTTATGCATGTCTTGGTACGTGTGTGTATGCATTTGTCTTTGTATGCACATGTGCTGGTTTGTAGACATACCTCAGTTTGAGTGTGTGTGGGTGTGTGTGTGTGTGTATCAGCAGGCTGTCTGTGGAGCAGAGCAGGGAGCATAAAACAGATCACAGCGTTACTGCCCATTTTCCAGCACATTACCGGCAGCAGGGCCTGATGGGAGCCTATAATGAAGGGCCCTGCCTTGGCCAAGTCAAGGGTGAGCACAGCCCAAACTCTACACATCCATCCTCCGCTCCATTTCTCCCCCCTTTCCTGCTTTCTCCCCCTCCTCCTGTTATATGCTACTGTATATCCCCAGAGGCTTGTGATCCCGTCTGTCCCCCTACTCCTCCTTCCTGCAATCTCCCCCCTGCCTCCCTCCACCACCTCCCATCTACCTCCACTTTCTCCTCTTCCTGTCTCTTCCCCCGTCACCTTGTTTGTCTCCTCCTCCTTTGTCGCACCTGTCTTTCCTACTTTCTCTCTTTTCGTCTGCTCCACCAGCTCGGCTCACCTCACCTGTCTCTCCTGCTCCCCCTCTTCCCTCCTCTTTCTCCCTTTGCTCCCCCTGGGTACTAACCCAGACAACCTGGACGGGGGGGGGCTGGCAGAAGCACAGACAGAGCACACACAACTACACAAACACACACACACACACACACACACACACACATACTGTGCAGCTCACTGATTCCCTAACACGCCACTATACCGTGGTCTGGGGACTCTGCGTCATGTTTGACCTGTGTTTCTATCCCTGTGGCAGGGAGTTAGTCTGTGTGTGTGTGTGTGTGTGTGTGTGTGTGTGTGTGTGTGTGTGGGATAGAAAGAGACAGAGAGGGAGAGAGATAACGTGCCAAGCATTCCCATGACAGTGGTTAGGGGCCGAAGGCGTCAGCTGTGCCTGCTCTACTGACTTACGTGCATTGCATGATGGGATGGTTAAATTAAAGGCAGGTGAACGCTGCAAGAGTTCATGCCAAACCTTAGTGTCTGGCTGAAAAGTGCAAAATTACACCCTTGTTTCTGCAGCTGTATCTTTTCATCAGGAAAGTGCTTTTCCACAAGAAAACAAGGCTAAATTTGGGAGCTAAATTAAGACTAAACAATTCCAGGCAAATAGACTTTCAAAAAGATGATTATGACTTGATGATATTATAATATTGTTCTCAATGTGCCATGCCAAACTGAGCCCAAATTAACGGATAACTCTCCATGCAAAAAAGTGTTTGGAACCAGACTAATTTGGAAATCTATTTTAATCTTCCGTAGCTGAGTTTTTAATTTAAGCCCAGAGATAGAAGACAGCAGATCTACCCAGTTAGCTCTTGTTATCACCGGAGAGCTTGCGAATCTCTGCCGGTGCCATAAGGACACAATACCGCTCCAGTCACAGTCATTTGGACAGTTCTGGTGTATAGTGAATGTAGACTATAATCTGAGTTACATCCCCTTTTGCATACTTTCCCCAAATCCCTCTCTGACCTTTCTCTTTAACACCAACAAGGAAGGAAAATGGAGAAGAAAACAGATGAGAGGTTGTAAAGCGAAGTGAGCAACAAAACAGTGCTACTGTACTGCAGCACTTTGATGGTAGAATTGGTGGAATTAAAAAAAATGGACATATACTTTAACTCACTCCAGTCATGCAATTCCTCCCTCGATCCCTGAACCCAGTGACTAATAATAACTAATGTATCTTTTATTTGTACTCTTTGTACATTATAAAAGGAACAATCAGCTTCAAGGTCCAACAATAATACTGAGTGAATTGTTGATTTCCCTGACTGTTTATACTTGTTCATATGGAAACCCCTTTCAAAACCCTATACAAAATCATATTTTTTTGGTAAAAAATACATTTAAGGCTATGTAATCATGTGACATTTCTTTTTATTTTGGAACACCAGCTCTTCATATACCTTGTTAACGTATTCATCACTGTGCATTTACCTCTGTCTGTGTCATAGAGGAAGACAAATCGGTTCCAGTCGTAGTGGTCCAACAGTGACAGCAAAGCCCCTCTGATGGACGGCCGGAGCTGCAGGGTGAACTGGCCCTCTCCTTCGGTGGGGAAGCTGGGCGTCACTAGGCTGATGTGCAGGGCCCCACAGAACGACGTCAGCGTGTTCACCGAGCGTTTGTCGTAAAGGCCGAAGATGGCGAAGACCCCCCTCGAATACTGAGAACAGACTGATGGGAATAGGGAAGAGAAGAGGAAGAGGGTGGGGTGTTGAGAAACCAGATGAAAGAAGGGAAAAAAAGAGGGTAAATGGAGAAAAATTAGGGAACACAAATACAGAGTATACACAGTGACCCTGTTTTTGAGAGCTTTGCATTGATTTTAAAAATGAACGGAGTCGAAAAAGAGCAAATAAGGGATGGAGAAAGACACATGGTGCTTAATTAAATTCACACTGTGGAATCTGGTTAAACATGTCAAGCATTTTAATGAGCGACAGCTTCAGCTTGTCAGCTATAACTTCTCACTCCTAATTAGACCCACAAACAGCGCTCTTTGAGTGGTGTCTGTGAGCATCCATAAAATGTGACTGGCTAACCAAAAAACTCTAATGAAACTGAGATAAATCTTGAAACAGAAGTCTTGTTGAGTTTCCTCTGAAACTTTTATTTAATCCAAACCAACATGAGATAGATGGCACTATTTGCATGTACATGGGTGGAAATCAGACTCCCATGCAAGCCCCTGGCAAGCAATTTTCAAATTTTCTGACTGGCACAAAATCATTCCCACTAGCCAAAACTGGCATGGCTGCTTATACAGTTGTTAAGGAAATTACAGTCAAATAATCCCACCTGCTTAGAGCTTAACATCCTTAAGATCCATCCATGCACGCACACACACGCACGCATATAGAAAAAAACCCTTGACCGAGCCGCGAGCTCACTTCAAATGTGAAGTCATTTTCCACTACAACACTGCAACTCAGCCTTCAAACACCCGGAAGCTTTCAACCATGACAGAGAGGAGAGTGAAAAGCACTGACGTCCTCTGCTATCTCGCTTCCACAAAAATCTTTCCTCTGCTTCGGTTTGTCGTTCATCCGTGCGGCTCGACCAAAACTGTGTTTGAACAACGACAAAAAAAAGAAGCTCTTGGGTGTGTGAATCGGAGAGTCCTGCATATTCTGACAAATCTGCCGAAATGTGCACACAAACACGTGCTTCACTTTCTAAGGATTCAGCGTGTGTGTCAACTCATTTCTCTTTTTAAACTCTTTAATGTTTCTCTTTGTCTGCCCCCTTTCTCTTTCATCCTCTTATTTCATCCCCTCCTTTCCCTCTTTAGTCCCATTCATCCTTTCAGCTAGATTCTTGCAGGCAGGCATGTTTTGAGCCTGAGCTCCATCCTGCGTCATAATTCACTCTCCACCCTGTAATACGTCACACTGGAGTAAACAGTAAGACGGGGGGGGGCTGCAGACTTTGCTTTTGGCAACAACCGGCCATCACTCTGAAACCTTTTCTCTTTCTACCTCTTCTATCTCCTTGTGACTCACTTCATCTCATACTTTCTCCTCTTTCTTCTGTTTTCAACGCAGACACTGCATCCATCCTCTCGCTTTCAGCTTCCACCATCCACTTTCCTTCATCTCTTCTCCCTCTCTTCCTCTATGGCTGCCTCCTCTTTCTGTTCCTCCCTCTCTCCCTCCTCCTGGGACTCAGTAATTCCATTATCAGCTATAAGCCTCAGTGGGGGTAAACACTGAGGGAGATGCAGCTTTGACGGTTCGGCTTGTGGCAATTAAACAAAGCCGAGGCCCCTGCACCCGGGAGGCGATAAGGCAGGGATTTAGTCTCTGATTATGACAGGAGCTAAATGTCTTCAATTCAGAGAACTAGCATACTACGTACTTAGCATGCATCATTCAGCAGCAGCTGAGTCATGGCGTCCTCAAAGTCAACGGACTTAGTGTCTTCCAAGATGATTTTTATGGCATTTCCAGGTTTTATTTGATACCTCGGAGCACATGAAAACATGAAAGATGGTTATACAGATGAGACCGTGTGATAAACTACTAAATGACAGGTGTTATATTTTACTGAAACACCGGAACAGTCTAGTACCTGGAATGCAAAATGATTTTTACGCTAAATCACTGAAGTTGACTTCATTATTAAGGGCTCAGGAGATAGGAGCAAAACGTTCATCTAAAATCAAAATAACAGTGAAATGATTGAAGCGAACAGCAAGCAGTGACAGTTTGGTAAGATGTGCGCACGTATTCAGACTGAAACACGCAGGGAAAGTAATACTTAATGTTGTGACGGCAGTCTACTGATGAAAAATGGCTCTTGGCTGAGAGAAATGATGTCCTTACACTGTCTAAGGACAAACGAGAATCAACATACAATTGAATTCCTTTGACAGCAGTGTCATGGAAAATGCCATTCCCTTGCTTTTAGATGAATTTGTGTTTTTGGGATCAGCCGTTTTGAGGAACAGAGCAAAAATAGAAAAGCAGCAGAACAAAAAGAAAACATCACACATGTGAACTGACATGCAGAGCGGAGTGCTGCTCCCATACCAACTGATGAATTTGTTTGAAACTTGACTAAAACTACTGGCCTAGATGCAGCTTGTGACATCACTGTCTGCAAATTTTATTTTTCACCCACCTCCTGGGTCTCCCTCAAAACTTCAGGAAATATTGATAGCCTTAATCCCAAACCACTCTATTTTTAAACAATACCAGGACATCTGCAACCATACACACACAGGCCCAGAGCACATAACAGAAATCTCCATGTACTTCTCAATCGTCATTCATCTATGCCCTCTTTCTCTGTTTTTCTTTTTCCCTTATTTTCTATCTATGCCTTCTGATCCTGCTTTTGCACTCTCTCGTGCTTTCTTTCTCGCATGTTTCTCTTTCTGATGCACGTCTCGATGGGCTTGTTTCTCTGCAACCTCTTCCACCAACACCACCACCACCACCCCGCCGCAAGGCTGGGATGTGCCAGACAGTGGCGTCATTGTAATAAAATGTGTGCTAAGCTTGCTTCATAAAGCTTTAATGAGAGGAGGGGACCAGCGGCACGGTGCATCATCACCACAGTAAAAGCATCGGACACAATAGGTCTCCTGGGACTTCCTCTACCTCTACCTCTCATTGCCTCCCCCTCGCTTGTTCTCCCAGCATCTCCATATGTTCGATTTTTTTTGTGTGTGTACAATCTCCTGTCTTATTCGGGTTCTTAATTGCTCGCTCTGTCTGTCAAACCTCTCTCTTTCTCTGTGCAGACCTCTCCATAAATCTCTTTAAAACGTTCCTCCTTTATCTGCATTACTCTATACAGTATATCAAGCCTCAGTGTCCTTGCATCTTGCTCTGCAGCTAATTCTGCCTCTCTCTGATTTATTTCATTTGTGCCTCTGTGCATTTAGTAAGCCCTCTCAATCATGTGCATACTCTGCACATCACTTTATTATTTGTTTTTCAAATTCAAATGTGTCCAATTTGCATAACAGGGAAGAAAATATGTTGCTTAAACAGTACAGTACTTTACAGGCTAATATCTTAGCTCTCTGGTATTGTTTTCCATGTGTTCGCTCTCTCCCATATTTCTCCCCTCACTCCCTCTTTCTTTACCTCTCTCAGCACAGTGCTGAGACCGGCCGCTTGTTTGTATTCCAAATGACAGCAAGAACAGATGCTCACAGATAAACCTGCTACTGATTTCACTGTCACTGCACTAAGGCACAACATAAAAAGTAACACACACATACAGACACACATAAGAGTCACCTATGCGTATTTGGCATATACCCCCATCCTCCAACACACACGTACAACTTTCCGACTTTCTGCAGTTGCTTCTCACCCATTAGTCTGAATAACAACCCTCTAGCTGCAGCGACATTCTCCAGACAGCCACAGAAACTACTGCAAAAATACTGCGAGCTCTCATTACCTGCAGGTACAGGCCAAGATAAAGGAAGCACCTGAGTAAATGAGGAATACAAACTAGTTTAAAAGCCATACAGTGTATTTTTCCTGGCATTGCCCGAGGTTACCTACAGTGCAGCACAGTGATGCCTAGAGGGTGAAGGAAGGTAAATGCCAATAATAAGCTTTTATGAGCTATATAATTAGAGAGAAATCTACCGCCCAGTACCTTACACTGACATTTCATGTTTAAGCCATTTACAGTAGTATCCTCTAGGGAGGTAAGCTCCTGTTTCGATTCTGTTTCAGCACTGCATGAGTTTTCAGAGTTCTTTTTACAGAGAAAAGCGAAGAGTGGAGCTTCCCGTAGCAAGCAGTGGAGTTTCTCCACTGACTGAAGCTGTAATCCAGACTGTCACAACTCGTTCATAGTGTAGAATAAATCAACAATCCTGATCAGTTAACATACGGAAAAAAAGGGGGTAAGTATGAAGTGTTGTTCTGCAGCTGTAAGAGTGGTTAAGTGTGAGAGGAATGAAGTAGCATTGAGGTAACCAGTGTTGTGTGAAATTCACTTTGAAATTCAAGTTTGGTCCTACACTTAATGAACCTTTACAAATAATTTTTTATCCCTAACAGAGTATGTTGTCTTTACTGAGGCTCTAATAGTTAATCCATTTCCAAAAGAATCGTATCCGTAGACTAATGTTGCCCAATATCAAGGGTTTCACGTGCTAAATGAGTGAGCTTTGACCTCAGATAATTGGTAAAACCTTTTATCCATGAAATTAAGGATGGAGTGAGATAGTTTTTTGAACTCTAGAGCCATTTCCAAGCCAATTTTTACTTAGTGTATTGTGTAGCTAAAATATGTATAAACACTTACAATATATGAACAACAATAATATGGCAACAATATTATGAACAAGTATTCATGCCCATATGGGAAATGATTATTACTAATTTATTCAGTTATTACTAACACATTATTAGATATCTTTAAGCTGATAGTTGCTAAACATTGTCCTCAGTGAGTTGTCCTTAAACTAACGTAGAAGTCCTCCAATGAATGCAACTCTTCTGGATATTTAATAAAATTCATAACTGTAAAACTGCAATAGAACCACAAATTACAAATAGAAATCAGGATCAAGCCAATACACACTATACTAAGACCGTGAAAGGCTCCAGCAGAAAATGCTGAGTCACATGGCACAAGCAGTGCTAATTACCAGCTTCCAGCTATGCTAGCTAACAATAAGCTAAATCTGAGACTCAATTTGCTGTAGAACAAAAATACAGCTACAATATTCTGTTTACAGTGACTATAATTTGATCAAACAATAAAACTCCAGGTTCAGTGTCCAAGGAAACAATGTAAGAAGACAGCAGGAGAGGCAGTCGCACTCTGTTCTCTACTTTGCCTCATTAACAAAATGGGAAATTCAAAATTCTATTAAACATGAAACGCAGTTTTAAATGCACTCAAACAGAGAGAGGAACAAATGTAATCAGCTAATTGCTGACTGTGGTTAGCTAAGGTCTTACAGCAGTATTAATATGAAACCACATGTGCTTGGACATAGTTCATGGCCCAACTCCTAGAAATTAAGTTTATATACCACTAATTTGTTTTCCCAGTCACTTTGTGGTGAGAAACATAATCGCTGCCTGGATTATGTTATCATCAGAGTTTGCATCCTGAATCCCGTGTGGTTAGGTTTAGCCAACAAAAGCACTCCGCAGGGGCGGACTGAAACAATAATTCAGGCCGTGAATTTGACTCCATCCCCGGCCACTCTGTCCTGACAAACCACTAATTTTGTAGGCTAACCCTATTTGTTGATGTAACTAAGGGTATAACAGTTTTCTCATATTTTCTTTGTTAGATCACAATAAATGTTCATTCACCTGTGTCCGTACTTCTATTTTCTTGTGTGTACACACACACACATTCAGTGAAATTGAGTATAAGCTACAAAAATCTAAGTATAATACAAATGTTTATTCACCCATGTCCCTAAAGCAAACAGCACAAAAGTGGCCAAATGACTGTGTGTGTAGGCTACACCTACTGTACACACTGAGTCAATTAAATTGAACTTTAAGTATACCAAAGTTTTTTTTTTAAAAACACGCCACTGTAAAAAGTTTTGACTCAGTGTATGTGTACTTTCCCCAGCTTATGTAGCATGACCGAGTGCTGGCAAGTCCACAGTCTGGGTCTACTATTTGTTACTAGTTGAACCCATAGACTGTATACAGTATATCTATATCTATCTTTATATACAGTCTATGGTTGAAACATATTGCCTTTAATGTCATATGATCGCTATATTGCACTCATTGCTATTATATAATTCCAAGACCTGCAAACTGTGCAGCCTTCGGACCTTTGTGTCACACTGTTATTAGCTAATTAGCTAGCCATGCCGGGTTAGGTGTGTCGCGCCTGTGTGTGTGTTTCAGTTAGTGTTTTAGACTGACATGGTTGCTTACTGGCGAACATGTCGCATATTTTGCAGCATTTAGCTGCATCTGTGGCCTTTTTCTTTTTTATTCTCTCCCTCTCTGCTCCACTTTCATTTTTCATTTTGCCGGGCGACTTGCCTAAAATGTTACCGGTAGAGAAGCAGGTAGACGGTTGGTGCGTGTGTCGCCGTCAACCAGTCACGTCTCACAGAGTGAGTAGTGTGGCTTGCGAACGGGAGCTCTGGCCCGAGTGCACAAGCGTCGCACCTGATGGATTCTGAGAGGTCCGTTAACTCATTCCTGCTTGCTATATTATCGCTGGTCAAGTTGACTAATCAGGCCAAAATGACCCTCAGGCCACTGGGAAATCCCGACGGGCTGTCCGCCAGTGGGTTAAGGTCTTGGTTAAAGGTTAGTAAACACACTGTGTCTTTGCGACTTTTTCCGTTTTAAACCAGGACCACGATCTTAACATAATTATAAAGAAGGTTAAGAATGCTTTAGTTGTTACAAACAGATATTGTATTGCAAAATCAGATATTTTTGGCTGAAAACACGTGAATACGTTGTTAGTTAACATTTTAAGTATGAACATTTTGCCACTTGCCAGATACGTTAATTAACAACGTCTCCTCTTTATACTGATGAAAAATGTAACCCGGGCAGCATTACGTTTCCTCCAAAACATATTTGCTGTTGCAAATTAGTGGTATATAAACGTAATTTCAGGGCCACAGTGCCTTCTACAGACAAGTGACAGAAGCAGAAAGAGGTACAGCTGACAGCAAAGCCAAGCTGGTTTTGAAGTGAATTGTTATGCTAAAATATCTCGCAGCCAGCTCTTAGACACTTTATCTCCAACAGTTTTTTGTGTCAGTATCTTTCCATTAAGTTTTGGGGGGGGGGACCATTTGTTGAATGGAGCCATTGCCTCTCAAATGCCTGTGCATGCCCCTGGCTTTCTGGGTAGCATTAGTGTGTTGAGCATTCAATGAAGAAGAATGGGGAGAACGCTGTGCCTCAGTGATTTCAATGGCATAGCTCTCACCAGGTGGATGCTTTCTGGGTAACACTGCCTATTTTTCTCTAGTGCTTGATAGCTGCTCTCAGCTCTCCAAAGCAGTGGTATTGTAAGGACAGACAAAAGATCAAGTCTGGAATTCAGTAGTAAAGGAGAAAGACCAAAGTGCATGTAATTCATGTACAATAAAAGTACTGGATAATGACTTGCAACACAGAAAAATACTGTCGGAACAACATAAAACTCGTTTAAATGGTATTTATAATTTGGTGTTTTCTTGTTTTGTGCAGTATATGGATACCCTTTTAAGGACTATATGAATGGTGTGTCCCCAAAAAGTACACTAAATGCTGTTTCCTGCCTCTATTTTGAACACTGATTGAACGATTGAATGCTGTGAGGGACCCAACAGAATATTATAGATATGAAACTGTGACTGAAACACTACTTTCATACTGACAGTGGCACCGCAGCTCTGTTAAAGAGGCGCATTATAAAGACAAGACAGAAGACAAAGTCTGGAGATCAATATTATCTGGCAGAGAGCACAGTCACTGTATGGATTTCATATTTGTTCCTCTACACTACAACATATATTATGGCACAATGGAGCAACTTCTCAGAAAAAAAAACAAAAAAAACGCTGGCAATACAGAGGTTAGAAAAGGGATTTTATCCAATGTGATGCTTATAATAAAATAATATTGCACAGTGTTTTAACAAAAACAATTATGAGGTAAAACGTCCCTACAAATTATATCAATAAAATAACTCTTTGTTATTTACTATTGCTTTTCAATACTGCTTTTCAACAGACCTGAAATAGATTACACAATACCTTCCATTAGGCCCATCCCCTGATAAACATGGGGCGATTATTCTTAACCCTGACAAACAACTTGTCATCCATCCTAAGCAGCAATGTTATGATGACAAGCTAAAAGCCGGAGGATCAATATTCTTCGAGAGAGCATGCTGGGTTATTTTATAACATAGACAAAAATGACAAGGTGTACATGGGAGCTTTTTAAGCATTGACCAACTATTGTCAGCCGAGGACACCAAATCAAGAGTTATGAATGACTTCTGGAAAATCAAATAGTTCTGTAGTTTCCTTCTAAGAGACATATGCTAATTATAACTAATAGATATTTTATAATTGCCTCCTATCTTCTTTAATAAAATACATTTATAATATAAAACATGCCAATATGCAATGTTCAATTGTTGATACTGACACCAGGCCTCAAGTGTGCTCATCAGCAGCAGTATAAAGACAAGATAAAAGATAAAGCTTGACGATCAATAGTCTGGCAGGGGAGTTCTGCCACCTTATGGATTTCATATCTGATCCTCTCCACTAGAACATAGTTTACAAGATAACTGAGCCACAATAGCTTCATAAACAGGGCAGTGATTATTGAGAGTGATAGCGTATTGTGTGCTGTGCTGCTACTGTGTGTGTGTGTGTGTGTGTGGTTCGCCGTGCTTGTGAATGAGGCCATTCATCCCTCTGTCTGCCTCCTTCTCCTGTCTGTCTATCGTCCCTCTTTCACAAAACTGCCTCAAGCAGAGAGGAAAAGGGGCCTTCAGTTGTTGTCAGTGAGGGAAGGGAGAGAAGAAACGGGGAGAGCGAGAGCGAGAGAGGAAGAAAGCAGTTCCAAAACCCACAAGGGGGCTCTGACAGTGACGAGAGAGCGCAAGTCTGCCAAGCACACACTGCAGAGAGAAAGTGGAGGTAGGGAAAGAAAGCAGAAGAAATTGGATACTGAAGGTAGATATACACCAAGAGGAAGAAAGAGAAAGTGAGAAAATGCTGCCCTGCAGGCCAGTGAAGGAAAGGAAAAGACTGGAAATTAGTCCTTGAATGCTGTCATAGCCCTTTTGTGTGTGCGCCTGTGTTGGAGTTGGGTCATCAAATGAGCGCAGTGCATACACACACATCCAGGTTCAAACTCACACAAGCACAGAGCTGCTTCAAAGGCCAGAATACGTCCTTTTATTTTTTTTTTGGTACCTGTGTCTGAATACAGTGTTGAATATGGGGTCAGAGGTGAGGGACAGCAGGAGAAAAGACTCCTGGGTAAAACTGACACACTCTGTTACTTCTTTATTCTCTTTGATTACATCTTTCCACTTCTCTGCACCTGTTCTTCCTCCCCTCCCTCCTCCTCCCCCGACTTCTCTTCCAGGCCCTGTCCCTCAGGCTGCATGAATAAAGCTTCTAAGAATAAGAGCAATGATTGGGGAAAATGAGGGCAGGTACCCACGAGGGGGACAGCTATCTCTATGGCCTTTGGTGTTGTCGCAGTTAGTGAATATGCTAATAGCTGCTGACACATGGCTTCCTCCCGCGTGCAGTCAAATAAGAAATATAAGAAAATAACCTCTTTAAAACAAGGAAATCATTGAGAATCAACCACCCAGCTGTGCGAGGACTCTTTTCACTTGAGGATAATTTTAAAAATGATCATTTTTAAAGTTGCCTGTGATAATTTGAAGCGAGAATTTCAATAACAATCACAAAGTGAAATAAACAAGGAAGGTGGTGGGAACGTAATGGCTTCCGCATTCTATTGTTCACAAGGGTAAATGTTTAGGATACAAAAGAAAGGGTGCCGGCTTCGATCTGCACTCCAGTTTCCAACTGGCTTACACGTTATTTTGTTTTTCTTTAGTGTAGTACTCTTTGACAGCTCATTTACTCCTGTCTCTGATTGGTTTTCCTCTATTGATAGAGTCTTTGCAGATGTATTGTGTTTATTGCTGCTACAATAACAGCTTTAGTGTTTTCTTTTCAATTTACATTTTAATATTTTCTATAGTTATATACAGTGAATAGGGTGGCCAGTCTGTCCAACCCTGTCTCTTATAAATTACATTTATATACAACTAATTTCCAATAGCAAATATGTAATGCCACCTGGTTTGTTTTTTTATCAGTGTAATTAGGGACCTTTGTTAACTAACGTATCTGGCAAGACGCAACATGTTGATACTGAATGTATCATTAAAATGTTCACTGATGACGTATTTCATTTGTTTTCCAACAATATCCTCTCTTGCAATACAGTTTCTACTTGTAGCATCTAAAGCATTAATAAACTTTTTTCAGTGGTTTTGTTTAGGCACTCAGAGCACTTGACTATGGTAGGGGAAACATCATGGTCTTTCAGAAAAACCTATACATGCTGGCAAAGACGTAATTTCCACTGGGGATGGGGGGGACATGCCCCCCTCACCAGAGTTGTGGACTCGAGTCACATGACTTGGACTCGAGTCAGACTGGAGTCACAAATTTGATGACTTTAGACTCGACTTGACAAAATCAAAAAAGACTTGCAACTCGACTTGGACTTTAACACCACTGACTCGTGACTTCACTTGGACTTGAGCCTTTTGATTTGAAAAGACTTGATACCTTCCCCCGAGCCCAAAGATTAAAAAGTGTAAAAAATGTTATTTAAAAAGTGTGCCACAAATCAATTATTTCCCTTCATCAATCAACTAAAGTTAACGCCATTGGTCCGTAATTAACACCCGCCAAGCGCCAAATTCGGGTAGATTATCCGTTTGGCAAGTAAATCTCGGAGGGTAAATGTTTGTACCAAAATAGTCCTGTAATAAACTATGCTAAGAGTCTCTGCTTTCTGTCTGTGTCAGAGTTTGACACAGACGCAGACTTCATGGTACATTCAGGTACACCTTGTAAACTGAAATCTACATCGCTTTGTACAGCAAAGCGTGTGGACGCTGACAGGGACTTCATGGTGCATTGAAGTGCACCTTGTAAACTCAGTAATCTATACTCGAATGGCCACGAAGGTTGTTTAAAATGGGAAAGTGTCTATTTTTTTGTTATTTTCCTTTGTTGAAATACATAGGCCTACATCTGTCATTGCTTTCTTGTTCTTTCACAGCATTTCTAATAATTAGAAGCTAAAATCATAACAATATCCCATTCATTTGTACATTGGCAGATTTTAAAAATTCTATAAAAAAAACTTATCAAATTGTTATCAGCAAACTCAACCATATTATTGTACAACAGGTACAACAAGTACCTCCGTGACAATTTTTCAAGTTGCTTTACTGCAGTATTGTTTAATAATTAAATACTAAATTCAGACCCAATATGCATACATGCTTGGCCAGTGGATTTTTTCATCTAGGCTACCAGTACCCTTGGCCAGTGAGTCAAAAAAGTAAATTTATGACACTAACAATATTCATTCCCAACAAGTCGACACTTAATTCCCCAGATCCACTTTGTTTGAACCAATCTGACAGCATCCAAGTTGCAGGAGAGAACCACAAAGAGCTAACATTACACAAGTTGTTGCACAAGTTGCAGAAAGAACGACAAGTCAAGGCTTTGTTGTTAAAATGGCATTACATTTGGTGAAGAGTGCATTATGACTTGTTAGGACTCGAAACTCAGAGTTGAGGACTTGGGACTTGACTCAGGACTTGCCTGTCTTGACTTGGGACTTGACTCGGGACTCGAGTGCAAAGACTTGAGACTTACTTGTGACTTGCAAAACAATGACTTGGTCCCACCTCTGCCCCTCACTTTTCAAAATCCTATTTTAAAAATCAACATTATTCAAGTAGAACTAATATTTTGAAGGGGAAAAAAAAGCTCTCTGCTTCATAAATACCAAATGGGTGGCAAGACTGTGAAACTGACATTTCATAAATAGCCATTTTTGGATTTCACTCCATAATTTCTAATATCCTGTTGTGATGTTGTGTGAAGCCCTGCATATTAGGGAAATCATGGGCCTCAAAAATTACTTCTAAATTTCAAGTTTGTGGCATTTCTCTGCATTAGTCAACAGTGAAAAGGGAGAGTGACAAGAAAATGGGGAGCGAGGGTATTACATGCAAAAGTGATTGAACATTGAAGGTTGCAACTGGTACTATCTCAGTCCAATGAGCCATAGATATGACCAATCAGCACTTCTGTTTCCTTTTCTATAAAGTCATGAGGAAATGAAAAAATTTTGGTGACATCTTATTAGTGTCTCACGCTCATATCTCTTAGCTCAGCACATTACTTGGAACATCAGGCTCGTCTGGCTCAGAAAATCACACACAGTGACAGAGTTGGGCTGGGTTGTTGCTCACTCGTCAAAACGACCAAGAGGCATTACCCACAAAACCGCTGAAGTCATGTATTCTAGATATTTCCTGCAGCCTACCATAACCTGTGGTGGTCCTATAACATACAGTAGACAATTGCTTCGAGTGGCAAGTGACGGATGATGCCTCCACCAATATCTACTGCATGTTAAGCACATAAATCTGTCAACATTTTCAGACAATTTAAAATTACTGACCACAAGCAGAGAATCCTTGGACTAAAGCTGTAAAAAGACTCACTGCTGACACCATTTGCTTAGTTGGCATAGCAAAAACTTACCAAAAAAAAGCCTTCAAAATGTACTCTTTTTGTAAAGTGAGCTGTAAAAATAAACAGAAATACATCTCTAAAATCAAACCAAGTAGAAATAAATCAGGAGTTTGGGAGGAGTTGGGGCTGTTGTATCGCCTGTAGTGCTCCATGCTGCATCAGAACAGCTCTTGACCACAGCCCAATAACAACAGGACTATCTGTTGCCTTTTAAGCACTTTTAAATCAGAACAGATAAGAAAGGGTGTCCCTAATCAGCATCCTTGGCTGTTGTATTGGCTGCTAAGCTGACAACAGCTGCCATACACATTTTACTAACATTGTTATGGAAATATGCAGCTTGGTCCGTGACATCCAGAAAATCGATGTGTCACCATGGTAAAGGATCAGTTTTGTTAAACATTCAAGCAGCAATTGCAATAAGCATTCCAACTTTCTGAATCTCATGCCCTTTAAGGAATAAAACAATGCTCGTTATCATGGCAACATTATTAAAAAATGTCCCTAGGACCTGTGCTCACTGAGGCGTGTTATAAATCTTGTAATACTGAACCTGGCAAAAAGAGGCTCACAGCAAAACTGTGGCTCAAAGCATATCTGCTAACAACGTGATACACCAGTAAAACATGCATGCACACATAGACACACCCACACACATTTGGAGCGGCATATACGCTATTGACAATGTGCTGTGGAAACTTTGCCTCACCAAGGAGGTCTGCGGCCACAGAGATAAAAGATAGAAGGAGGGAGAGAGAGGCAGAGAAAAGATAAGAGAAAAAGAGAGAAGGAAACTACATGTCACCTGTCATAGTGCTGTGCTGTGTACCCTTAGGACACAATCCTTTAAACAGGGCTAATCTGTGTGTGCATATGTGTGTGTGTCTGAGAGAGAGAGAGAGAGAGAGAGCGGTAGAGGGAGAGAGAGATGTGACAGAGAGCCTTTTTACTCCAGTCATCTTTAAGCACTACTAACAGTAGCTAAAGCCCTGCGGGCCTGTCCGGTACGAACACAGTCATTCATCACACACACACATACACACACACACACACACACACACACACACACACACACACACAAGGCTGATATCAAAACCATTCATCACAGCAGACAGGGGGAGAAGGAGGAGAAGAGAAGAAAGTGAGGAGGGGAGGAGAAACTCACTCACTATGCTAAACTCATACTGTATGTAAGTACTGTGCTTTCATCTCCCTCTGTGGGAGCGATAACACAGAGAAACCTGCGAAAACCACTGATTTCCTATGGTATGGCACACTTGGCATGCACTCCTCTCTTGTGATGTGCTTTTTTTTTATTTTGCTCGCGGTTCTGTAGCCATGCATAAACCTTCAAATATTCTCATCTTGTCAATTTCACACACGGGCCAGGCAGCCCCAGGTGCATGGATCTATTTTCCCCAACATGGTCTACCTATAGGCATTTTTGAAGCTGGTACCTCTGTCGTGACATGTCTCTGTGTGATTGCTTCTTAAGAGTGACAAAACATGATGAGTGCTTTGTACTGCAATCCTAGAGAGAGCTAACTAGGGCATAAGTAGATACATTATCAAAGAAGTGTGCATGTAGGAAGGCTGGGACTATAAAAATATCAGTTAACACCAACTGGTCTTTTTATTCTTCATGTTGCATCATTAAGCACAGTTCTTCAATGCCAGACACATACAACAATTTCCCTCCACATTTATAAACTGATGAATATGTTGCATACAGTGAATAGAAGCTCTTTGAAACAACCAACAAGCTCTAAACTATGTTATTTGTAACTTTCCTTCAGAATGACCCACAGAAGCATTTTCTGACCTGATGCCCCTATTGGTAGGACGACATTATTTGTTACTTTATTATATGATCTGACAACGCCATGCTTAACATTAGGTTTAGGACGGTTTGGGTTAAAATAAGTATTTTGTTAATGTTAGAAAAACAACTTGGTGTCCCTCTGGGGCCTTTGTGGCATTATAATAATGTCATCTGACTTCTTCCTTTGCTCCCGAGGGACATGAGTTATAATTCCTTCAGGAGCTGGAGGGCTTTGTCACTTGAATGTGGAAAAAAAAAAGAGGTTTCTGTTCTTCTTGGGAGGACAGTCTCGTAACGCCAGCTGCAAAATGTGCCAAATTTCTAGTAATTTCAACTTTGGATGCATCAGTGAGGATTTGGATTAGTGTCCAATGCCAGAGGTAGCGCTGCATCTGGTGCGCTTTCCACGGTGAAACAATAGCTCAGTTTTACACTCTTAACACACAGCAAGTCAGAGAAGTAACTAAGAGACAATGAAGGTTACTAGTTTGATTTTCCAGGAAACTGTAACGTCACAAAGTGGTCCATCTTATCTCAAAGGTTTTTGTTGCAGTGACCTTGTCTCTTTTGCTTTGACAATAACATGTATAGAAATGACGGAGAGGGGGACGGAGAGAGAAATATTGAGTGTGAATTGAGAGTGAATGTGGTTTCTCAGGGGACCAGAGAGATGAGACACATCCCAGCCAAAAACTGCATCTGGGCACAACAGTGTGTATTTATGCGTGTGTGTATGTGTGTGTTGTATGCCTATCCTTTTCCATCCTTATAACCACAAGGAATGGCAGAATATTACTTGATGAAATGTCCTAAAAAGTAATAAAAATGTCCTCATCTTTGTGTATATGTGTGTCTGACACACACACACACACACACACATACACACACACACATGCAGGTATTTGTTTGTGTGTGCCCTTCCAGCTGAGTAGGTCCACAGTGATTGAGTGTGCTCACAAGATAAACAGAGCAGTAATTTAACAGAGGAAATGACACCCCACCACCCATTTCTCCTGCTGTCTCACGCCTCACCTCTCTATCCCTCATTCTTCCTTCAGTCCATCCATCTCACTCTCCTGCTTGTCTCTTCTGTCTTCTTCTCCATCTCTCCTTAGCCTCTGGCCTTTCATCTCTACTTCTCTTTACTCTACCATTGAACTGAATTTGACTTGTTTTGATATGATTTGGTCAATTCAGTTCAGTTCAAGTCAAGTCAAGTTCACCTGCGTTATCTTATCAGAGCACAGTACATGCTGGGGTGGCTGTGGCTCAGGAGGTAGAGCCAGTTGTCCATTGATTACATGATCGTTGGTTCGATCCCTGGCTCCTCCTGTCCTTATGCCCTTAAGCAAGACACTGAACTTCAAATTGCTTCTGATGGCCAGGCACTGCTCGGTGCGCCGTCAGTGTGTGAATGAGAGGGACTCTGTGAATTGCTTTGTTTGCTAAGGTTGAAAAGTACTACATAAGGGCAGTCTGTTTTACTGTTTACACCAGCATGTAGACAATGTGTTGTAAGATGGCCTCTAGGTTACTCAAATCAAAAGGTCTGACAGCAAAAACAATGGCATGATTTGTTTAAAGTCTGTAAGTTTATAGTAACTAAAGAGTGTCAGGACTATTTGATAAAAAAAAAAGCATAGTGGTACACTTCACTCTGTTTATACAGAATGTACAAAATGTATGTAAGGCATCCACTCAGGAGGTACAGTAGCTTGCAGACTGTTTTACTTTACAGTAGATAAAGTAAAGGAGGATGCCACGCTACATGGATATTATGAGAGTTTAATCTTGAATGCATAAGTGGATAATCTAGCAAAACAAAAGGCAAGAGAAATGATACTGTTATGTATTTCATTCTAAAGGACACTAGGGAGAAAATACCATATACATTATGTACAAGCGAACACAAGTCTGCAAAGTATCAGTCATGATTGTATTTTAGAGAATTCTCTTCCTCAGCCTTGGATGGATGCAGTCAAAGCAACTCATCTTAATTGACAGAACATTCACAATAAAAAACAGCAGAGGGAGAAGTTGTCTGTTTTTGCACTGTTCTGTTTGCATGCGCGCAGTCAATCTGTGTGTGGCAAAGCCGTCTTCGCTGGCCTCTTCACCTCCTTGTTTGCAATGTAAAAGATGCTTGCTTTTTAAAGTGCTAAGAGCTGAGCATATTTTTACTCAATGTGCCAGTGTGATTAAAGTTAAAAACCAATTTTACCCAAAGAGCTTTGTGCTTCCAGTAGTCTCATATCATCTCATAGCAACAGTAGGAACCACGACTAGCACTTTCCCCAAGCATCTGCTAAGTGTTGCTGCTAGCTAAAAAAAGAGGTGCTTGGTGGATACAAGCCCTAAGTGCCTCCTATGTCTCTTAGAATGAGCAAAGACAGCTTTTTAATTGGGAGTACCAAATCTTTGCTTGTATTTATTCCAATTCAGTGATATGCCTCCTGCTCCTGCAGACACTGAATCTCTGGGGCGGCGTTCCACAGCTGACCCTGCAGTCTGTGACCTGCTGATGGAGGTAACATGTTGGTATTACAAGCTTGTATATATTTGGATCTATTCTACATTAACAGGTTCCTGTGTGGTTTCTTACCCAAAATTACGAGACAGCAATATAGGCCCCTATAAATTTGTCAATTTAATAGCACAGCGTTTCAGCACAAAGTCTACTTGACTTTTTTACTTTATGAATTCGATTATGTACAGTATGTAATATAATTTGGACATGAGCTGCTTATACTGTACAGTGTAAGCACCAGTTGAGAGGGGTAACACAATAATTTCTTTCACTATCTACTTTATAATAAAAAAACAGCAGTAGTACATACTTTTTTTTATGGCAACTAGCAATACATAGCGCAATCATGGACATAGGCTGACATCTGGACTTGTTGGTTAATTGCAGAATTGGCTACACAGATTTTTGTACCTCCTTCCGTATAACAAATGTAGGATATAGGTACTCTATAACCAGCCATACTGTGCGGTTCACACTGAAATCAAAAGCCAAAAAAAGGACATATGTAATGAGCACATGTGCACTTTCAGTAATTGCGAGGACAACCTGGCAACCGCCGTGAGTGCAGTCATACTCTGTGTAATGTACCAGCAGGCTGAACAGTATTCTAAGACAAACCATTTTCACATGTGACTGTGAAAAGCACAACCAAATGTCAAATATTGGGACCAAGTCTGCATTCTCTCAAAGCCAGCCACCAGACTGTGGCTACTGTTTGTGTGTCTGCTGAGCTCCCAGCCTGAGTAAACACAGATTGTCTTAGACAGAAGGTTTGGGAATCCAAAACCGACACATGAATCATTAAAGAAAACTTGTGAACAAACTTGTCTGGTAATGACATGTTACTTCCAATGCTAATGTAGTTGTCAAGGACTAAAATGAGCTCCAGACATGGGGGAATAAATCGGGCTAGTTGGTTTATAAAACGTTGATTAGCACAACAGATGAAGCTAATTAGCAAGTGAACACAGAATAATCTTGCATAATCTGCTGAATAATAGGGGTGGCTATATGATGTATAGTAAATTGCCTGTCTTTGATAATATTTCAGATTCTACAAGTAAATTTTGGTGGAAAGAACGCACCAGTCAAGTGGGACTCCAACTCCTTGTACAACATATACTCATTTCATGTTTAGAGAGGAAGAATGGACACAGTGCAAGTCACCATTAGATGTTTTTGGTCAGATCTGATGGCCAGACCCCATGTTTCAACAGGTTGGTCAAAATGCAGTCAGTATTGCCTCGGCAAAGTATTGAGTTAAGTATTTATCTGGTGTTTTTATTGTCTCTTGGAAGTGGATCAGATTTAGATGCATATTGTAGGTAAGTAGTGTTCAAGACATAGGCCATTCAGTTTGGGGATTACTCCTCTAAATTTCCTAAATTACCATTACCATCTCTAGTAACTATAACAGAGGGAACAACACAAATATTTACTTAAAAATAGAAAATGATAATATACTAGTTTCGTTACTTTTAATTCATGCTTTTGTATATTGTAGCATGCTGGGGGGTCGGTGTGTAGGGCATGGTTTTATCGTGTTCTACATTGTGCTTCACAATTAAATGTGATTGTAGTTAGACCGTGAGTGACATTGTGTGTATGACTGGTGACAGTCTCCGCAGTGTGTTTACCTAGATTGGCCTGTCACAGTGTTGATGGTATGCCTGTTACTAGCAATAAAAATGTTGATGAAGGTAATATTTGTTCTTCACAGATATCTGCGAATCCTAGGTCCTTGTAATATATTAGAAAGACGGGGTTTTGATTACTGGTTTAAAAATATATTTCATACCTCAAAATTACAGCCTTTAATTTACTTTAAAAGGAAAATGGCAGATAATTGGTGATACTATTGTTTAGACTTTGACATTTTATCTGTTTACCAAAACATTGTGATTGCCTTGATTTTTAATTGGTATGCACCTACACAAAACACACTGATTGATTAATACTCAGCAATATCCCTGATTAAAATTGTCAGAGGCAAAGCTGCCAGATGTGTTTGTTGCTGCATTTATCTCCTGGAATTGTTGCGACCATTTTGCTCAAAAGGCTCAGTAATGCACACCTGAATAACAAAAAGTAAAACGACAGAAGAAGAGATGAAGAGACAGAAGGGCTGTGTAAGAGAACGGGACCTTTCCCTCTCCTTGTTGCTGTGAGTGTCCACAGTTCTGCCCTGAATGTAACTACACTTTCAGTCCCCCTGGGAGTCTCCACACACAGACACACTGCATGGTAGCAGCACAGTGAACAGTGCTTGTCCTCAAGCAAAAAGTCAACCTCTGCTGATGAAAGCTAAACAGACACACACATGCACATGCACACACACACACTCTGTCTTATTCACCGTCACTGTATGCTTATAAATTTCCCTTTTCCCTCGGGGATGTCCAGCATATAACCTTAGACGAACTTACTAACACTTCCAGCATCAATGATATATATATATATATATATATATATATATATATATATATATATATATATGTATTGTGCAAACACACACACACAAAATACAATTAAACAAACTTGTCTCTTGTGATTTGACTACACATGGTCATGGTTGGAAGAGTTACATCCTGTCTAAGCCTCACCAGACCAAACATGAAGGACAAACCCAGCTTCTCAGTTTCCTGCAGAAACCTTTTGAAAAATTTCACTGTTAAAACTCTTGGGCTGGCCATAAGCATCTAAACTGACCTCTAAAACATAACTGTGAACCTAATCTATTTTGCACGTTATCCTTGGTTTACGAGTGCAGTTTTAGTTTGCCCTTTCTCAGTGAAGGGATAATGAATTGGCTCCGAAAGTCTTACGTCCCTAAAGGTTGCTGCATGCTCTTCAACCCCTTTCCTTTACAAAATATCTCAGTTTACATTTTAGCCTTTCGCTGAGGCTTCCATCTGGAGAATTACAATGAGTGAGCAGGTGGAGTTTCAATTTGATGGTCAAGCACTTCAGCAACGAGAGACCAGGAAACTAAGGTTGTTATTATAGAATAATCTGTCAAAATGCTGGGGCAATGCTAGTGAATTAACCATGCCAAACATGTTTAAATGTCAAAGTAAACCCACTTGGGGTGGTGGCAGATTTGAAGATAGCCTGTGACCAGAGGATGGCTGGTTGGGGAAATGCGGGTTAGAGGAAAGCAATGAGTGTTTCTCTAACTTCTCTCATCAACCACTTTTGCCCTTGAACAAGGCACTCAATATTTATTGCTCCAGTGGAGCTGTTCAGTGGCCAGGGAGAAAAGACAGAGAAGGTTGTACAAAGAATGAATAAGTGGGGCCAGATAATTGAAAATAAGTGCATTGCTAGTTAACTTCCCCAGGACAAACAATGAGAAGAAAAATATGCAAACATGTGCTAATCCAAAGATCTGCAGCTTAGTGCGCACTACTTCAGTGCTTCCCTCAGATTCAAAGGCCCATCTCTGGCATGGTGCCACCCTATGAAATAGAGAGCTAAAGCCCAGCCCCCTTTTCAAGCTAGCCAACTTTATGTATTTTTCAATGGGAGGTTTCTTGAGCTACAGTAATGGTAAATTCAATAACTACATAGTGCCTTTTATTATAGCTTAGAAAATAATGGACAGACAACTGTATTACCTAGTTTCAGCTTTTACTCAGAAAGAGTAATAGAAACCCTGTGTGGGAAAAATACCTCGAGAATTGACAGCTAATGTAACAGAAGCTAACACAGAAGAGGGTCGAAACTATGAGCTCCTGGAAAACAAAATCAAAGTTCAACTTTCTCCTATGAACATTATGCACATTATATAATTTCAGGCAAAGTCAGTTATCAGTTATAGTAAAACAAAAGAAGAAATACTATGAGCTGTTAACAAAGTAGATATGAACAAAGAAAGAAATAACATTGAACAGAAGTAAAAATTCTTAACAACCAGAATGCTGTCGAGTGATCAGATGCAGATGTACATACTGGTGCTGCAAGATGTATAAACACACTGCAGCTATTTTGCAGGTTTTGTGTTTACAGTGAGGGTCACAATGCACAGCTGTGGACACAGCTTTCTCTTTTGAAATTTTTTCCATACTGTGTTTTTCAGTGATTTATTTTTTTCTTGGGAAGGGAATCTAATGCTGAGGATTTGCCCAATGAACACAATGAAAAAAAGTTTATCAGAGATGCACAGCGCCAGCATGTCCTAGTTAGAAAGCTGTCTGAAACGGATTTCTCCTTGACAGAGAAATTGTGTGAAAAGAAATGTTAAGCAGGTTTTTCAATTTAAACATTGCAGCAGTTGATACCGCAGTTTTTAACTGGTAGAACAGCCACAGTGAACACATGCATGTGAAACAACCACATAAAAGTCCAAGCAAAGACATAAATAGGTACCGTTTAGCCATGCAAGTTAACATTATCAATTTACAAGTAATTGGCTTGGGAACCAAACCATTTACAAGGACTAGTGGAAGAAGGCTGTGTGTCAGCAGAATGCCTCTCACTATTGAGTCTGTTGAACAAGAGCTGTGTCATTATTAGCCTGGTTTGCACAGATAGGGGTTATTCCTTATCTACACATAACATATCAGACTCAAACCAGCATGAACAACTTTCTTTTTTCATTTTGGCATCACTTACATCTTTTCGCATCTTAATTGCAGGGCTAAATTAATTAATTAATTTCTACCAGATAGCTAAACAGTGCTTCTGTGTCGTGCAGTAAACATTCATGGACTGGCTTAGGTCAGCCACATGTTTCCCTGTAGCACAAACCCTGCTATTTGCGTACACCACTGGGCTTATACGTTGTACACATATCATCACACATGTGAAGATAAACATTCAGAGCCTTATCTGCACATCAAGCTTTCAGGAGCTGTGCTTGATAATGACCCATTCTCTCTTTCTTGAGGCTAAGCTGTTTGCATGCAACCACAAACAGGGCAGATAATTGCACACACCAAACGAAATATGAAGAAGAATGTGCAAAGACATGTGCAGGATATGAACAACTGTTGGACAAAGATGGATGGTTGGATGAGCAGGAATGCAGGAACATGCCGGAGAGAAAATATCCCTTCTTGTTCCAAATGATAACGAAAGACATGTTTCCCAAGTTTAATGCATAGTTAGTGTCATATGTGTCTCTTCCAAACCTCTTTCACCCATCTCTCATTTTTCTCTCGGTTGGCAGCATTGTATGTAGCATCCACAGCAGGCAAACACTCAAAAGGTCCAGGGAGCTCAAAACGCAGAAGTCTTCTCATAAAAAATAAATTTGCTCTATAAAAAGAAGCTACAATATATACCCTCCAGTCTTTTCAAGTTGTTTCTACAAAACTGGAAGTGTTTTGATGGAGTATGCAGAGTAATGACATGCAGCATCTCTATTGAGGGTAAATTATATTCTTGATTTTGTCACATTATGCCATTGTTTCTCTTGCTATGATACACAAATCCATGATAAAACACAATGCAGAAATAAATAACTAGGATTTATTATTCTGCATATATCATGGTCTCTTGAGAAAAATAAGAGTCTTCACAATTTTTTGTCAAATGGTTTAGACTTAAAAAAAAAAGAAGTTCAGTTACCTGTTCATTTGTTTACTGGGTCAACTACGGTGTCAGGTTATTAGTATGGTTGCACAGATCGCTTGGCTGTCTTAAATGAGCAATAATGAATGACAAAATGTCCCATTTTCTCAGCAAAAATGAGAGTGTGTTTAAAAATGAATATAATGTAGCATCACTGCTGTTGCTTACTGATAAAGACAAAGTCTAATGATAAACTCTGATTTTAAATACTGAAGCAGCTCCTGACCATGAGTGTGTTTCAGGGGTCTACAGTGAATGGTTTAAATACACGCCAGCCAAAAAGACAAGTGTTTTTCATATCGATGCTGAAGTTACCGAACATCACGCAGCCAATCAGAAACATGTACTTATCAGACCGTGATATCAAAAATATAAGCAAGGGGAAATTAAGGCCAATTTGTAGTTAAGTAATTGTATGTGGTGATTATATGAGATGAAACAGCAGTTAATCCAATTAAGGTGACCTAATATTGATTCAAACATATCAACTGTGTGTGGGTGATAATCTCTACATTACAGTAATTAGTAGAAACAAGCAGTCATCATTAACACTACAATATATGAAACCCCAACATGAAGTCATTAAAGAAACTAATTAGTATTTTCAATACATTAGTATGAGTAATTTCACATAACATCTAGGCTTAATTAAAACAATTAGCAATTTAGCGACATGCAATTGGATGTAGCTTTTCCTCTGTGTACTGCATTGGTCTGTGTTGGAATTTATATGGGGTGCTATCAAAGAGAAAACACTTAGCAACATTTTTTGTTGCAATTTTACTTGGATTTGGATTTCTCTTAGCTTTGCAAAACGTGTGAATATGTTAAATCATT
>NTHP01000137.1:171245-201147 GCA_003416845.1 Oplegnathus fasciatus | reverse complement strand
ATACATCGTCGCAAAGCTGAAAACAGGCTGTTTTTCTGAGCTCATGAAAAGCTGACTTTTAGAGACACGTGGTTCTCACAGGACAGTGACACTACAAACATATGATGATCTTATAGACCATGATACATTGCTGTAGATTAAACTACCCAGTAGTATATAAAGTAGTTAACATTAGCACAACTTTAAACATCTACAGCAGTAAAATGCAACATACACATTTATGGAGCATTATTATTAATCCAACAATGTATTTATATGTGTGTGTGTATATATATATATGTATATATATATATATATATATATCTTAAGACACTATTAAGCATTAAGACTACATTTCCCAGCACCACGCGAGTCTGCAGCTTGCTTCTGTTCATTGCGTTTTACTTTGATATGTTTCTGTGTGATTAGGGAAGGAAATCTCCTCAGGTACGTCCTTGTGAGGCAGCAAGTGGTGCCATGTGGAGCTCTGCCTCGCTGCTGCCTCAGAAGTAGGAGAGTCAGGAGGCTGAGTGAGGAAGATGTGGCTCAGCCAGGAAAAAAACCTGCTGGGCTGCTACCAGGGTGAAAAACACACACTAGTCATAGAAATGCAGACAATCTCAAACATCCTCCCAGCACACATCCAGACTAGTTTGTGGTTTTTATTATTATACAGGGATTTTCTCCATGTTTCTATACTTGTGAAGATAAGAAGGCAGACACACAGAGTGCTCAGGGGGTAAAAATAGAAGCAAGGGAGTGTCCATCCATCACTGTGACTGTCTGAAGGGCCAGATCGATTGTGTGTGTATGTGTGTGTATGTGTGTGTGTGTGTGCATGTTATTTGATGCACTCCACTACCTCAGCAAGAAGAGCCAGAATGTGAGTGGGCAAACCGTGATGTGACTTTTGAAACACAGACTCTCTCTCTGTCTTATACACACACACACACACACACACACACACATGACAAGCACATGAACACATACAGGTAAACCAGTGGGCTTAAGGAGATAAATACCAATGCTGTCAGAAAGAAATTGACCTCTAAGGCCAGTAAACACACAAACAAGAACATGTCCAAACATACACAGCAGCCATCTCTCTGTCTAGCATAAAGGTTAGATGACTTGCTTCAACTGCATTATTGAGTGTGTGTGTACATATACTATGTGCGTGTGTGTCTATGCTCATGTGTTCATACGTGCCGGCCCTGCCTGCCTCTTTATGTGTATCTGGCCCCATGATAATCACCAGAGAGTGCATAATTAATTATTTTCCCCTATTTCCATGAGGGCCTTTCTCTCTCTTCATATGAACCCTGCTCTGATCGGTTTAATAGCTTTTTTGCTTCCTACTCTGTCTCTTCCTATTTGTAAGTGTGATGAATTACCTGCTGGTTACCTTGGAATCTATTACCCTAGCTGAATACCAATGGGCCATTAGGGATGAATTGGTTCAAGGCCGACATTGGCTTTGAGGTTTGGGAGAGTCTCAGTGGTCTCTATGAGAAAACAGGTTTTAACCAATGCCGACCAGCACGCATGTGTATGCATGCATGCACACACACACACACACATACACATACACATACAGATGCTTGGTGTCTTCAGTTAAAGGCACAGAGTGGGAATAGTTCAACTTTAATAATACAACAATGAATGTACTGAATCTTTGTAGGGTTTTTATGGGGTTTTTTGTGGGTTTTCTGTGAGTGTAAGTGTGTGTGTGGGGGCGTACACATTGGTGTGTGTGTGTGCGTGTGTGTAAAGGTCATGCCTCTCATCTCTAAGTGAGCCTCGGTGAGAAGGACTGAGTGGCAGCACTCATCAATATTAACTAATGCCCTTCCTTTCATCCACATCATAAATCCATGGAAACAAACACACACGAGGGTTTGGGGACGAGTTCTTGGTATGTGTGTGTGTGTGTGTGTGTGTGTTTGAGAGAGAGAGAGAGAGAGAGAGAGAGACTTAGATTGCATGCTGAGCCTTATGATTAAGAAGAAATGTCTGAATCAACAGTACTGGAGTGCTATTTGAAATATATAATTTACTGAGAATTGAGAATAGAGAAATAAAGTGCGCAGGAGAGATAAGCGGAGAGAGACTGGGAAATCAAAACAAACAAAGGGAAAGATAGATACTGTAGGTGACAGATGTGATGACATAGGTGTAGGTACAGTGTATGGTTCAACAGCTAATGTGTCAGTTTGAGTTTAAACGCACACATCACAGCTTTTGTCCCTCACCAAAAGCCACTTAACAGCTAATGAGTAACGAGACAGAGCAATGACAGACAGAGGTGGATGTGTGAGAGAGACACACAGAGAGAGAGAGAGATAGGGAGGAAGGAAATACTGTAAGTGAGGTGGAAACAAAAGATACATGGTGAGCATGACTCAAGGAAATTGAAGGTGCAAAATAAAGAAAGGAGAGGGAGAAGCGGAAAAACAAGACAACAGAAAAGCACCATGTTTGTGTTTGCGATTATGCACGAGTGCATGCGTGTGCTTATAAGCGTGAAAAAGCAAAGTGAGAGGAATGAAAGAGAAGGAGAAGGGAAGAAAGACGGCGAACGGAAATCCTTTGATCAGAACATGAAAACAACAGCAGCTAAGCTGAGAGAGTGAAGAACAACAAAAAGACGTCACAGACAATTACTGCGTACATGGCTCCATTCAGTATAAACACCCCTGTGTTTTGCTAAGGCGATGGGTAACACTTAAAATCCGCTGTCATCTCTTCTCATGCTTTTCATCTTCCAAACGCCAGAGCGTGAAAAACAAACACAGAGGAAACAGACATTTTTCTGTTTACAGCGCAGCTATCATGCCCAGTGGGAAAATTGAGGTCTTAATGAAACACATTAGACAGACAGAGGCAGTCGAGGTTCTTATGGTGTGTGTGTGTGTGTGTGTGTGTTTACAAGTGTGTAGGTGTGGGTCAGTGTGTGGGTTAAAGAGGCACTGCCTGCCTTTTATCCCAGTGAAGTCAAGATTACCTGGAGGGAATGTGGCTATTCATTGAGACATACTGAATGTTCTAATAATATTATTCACTGTTCATTACTGCCGGGGCTTGAACAAGCAGGCGAGAGAATACGGTGCTGACCTGGAATTCATATCTACATGGAAGAAGAAAAAAAGAACTCCATCCTTCTGATTGACGTTCCCCACAGCGAGTTAATTAACATGTTTTTCTGATTGTTACTTTAATATCACTTGGCTGAACCAGACAAAACACTGCAGCAAGTTGTGGGAGGATTTTACTCAACCAGCTTCAGGCATGTCTGTAAAACCTGCAATAAGACCGTCTCACTCTGCCTCATCTTTTGCCTCTAGGAACTGCAGACCCACAAAAAAGGAATTTCATTAATATGAGTTTCAGTGCAGCTTTAGTATCAGTATGACTCCCTAAATGCTGTTTCATTGGCTTTTTTTTCACCCCAATAACTAGAACATGTTTTGCGCCAACTCTAGATCTACAGCTAATGAATATCAGTGCAAAATATTACCAACTGACATCTTTAGTCCAAAAATACTTGTGATTTTATTGGTCTTTAAAAACTCATAACATTCGCATTTTAGTACCATAGCTGCCTCTGTTGGCTTTACCACACAGTCAAAGTTCTATTTCACGGCCTTACCTTTCTTAAAGTCAAAAATCAGATTTTTCATATATAGATAATCTGTCTGTCTAGTAATATACTAATGTATCACAATTGCTTTGAAATGTTTTGAGAGACATTTTAAGACATCTTCAGTGACATGTCCTAAGACATCTTACAGTAAGATATATTCACATATTGATATTATCAGACTGAGCAACTTAGGCGCACTGTAATGTTCTTAGTATAACATAATGCCTTGGTGAAGCCCTTGAAAAGTGACTCTGATTTCTGTTTTTAAAACATCTTACATTGCTGCCGCTCTGTACTACATCCTACTGTATGTTTATTAGGCTTACTTAAAGTTATAATCCTTTTTCTTGATTTTGATTAAACAAAACCCCATTTTTGATACTATCTATGGTCTGCATGCTGAAATAGCCACTGACTGTATTTGCATTCGGTAATCTCTCTGCTGTATATACTGTAGTAATTTTTATTCACCATTTTTGGTTTTGCGGCCTACATTTGCATGAGGGATTCACGGGAAAATGCATGTGCGCCAGTGTAATTATATGTCATTGATGTCAGCCTCACTGTTTACTGTTCACTCTCTTTACACCGTATCAGAGCTGTGTTAAGTTACTGCTGCTGCTTCTGCTTCATATTAAAAGCATTCAAATGGTGAAACACAAGAGTGGTTTAGTTGTTAGCTGTGAAGCAGCCACAGCATTTTCCAGCAATTTTCCGCATTATTTTTGTCAGCGGATCATTATTTTATTTTTGCAAGGGAGTAATGAAACAAGAAAAAGCAGCCACAGTGAGCTGTTAGAGGAAGAGCTGCAGGTCCCAAGTTGCATACCTCCAACTCCTCAATAAGGTAACTTACTTTACTGTGCCCTATTATGTAGAAAACTACACCCGTGTGCAGCGTGAAATCAGATCGCAGTTGAAATTACTGCCTTCTTTATCATTAAAGCTGTAGTCGGTAGGATTGAGAAGAGAGTGGACTTAGCTTGAAAACTTGAACGAGTACAACTTCCAGGTCCCTCCCCCTCTGTCACTGCTGCGCTCCAGCTCTTCTCCAAAGCTCCTCCCCACAGGTTCATCAGATACTCCTCCTGGCTCTGATTGGTTGTTTTGATTCGGGCGCGGTGGATTCTTGCAAATGGCCTTAGGGGCAGCAGGTGGAGCCAGAGGAGCCTGATTTTTTTCACAGATTATCTGTCTCATGTACTGCTGTCAGGACATGGCGACAGTTTTAGCAAATATGACTAAATGTTATTTTTATACAGGTTACCTACTACAACTTTAAAACAGCATGACTTTGTCTGGCTGCACTGTAAACAAATACACCAGTAGCTCTTCTGTTTTATTTCTGACAAAGTAGCTGCTCGAGCAGCGCTTGCTGTACAATACTGCGCTTTCTGTTACCATATTAACCACGAGTGTCGCCATAGCAACCAGGACTGAAATCTTAGGCACTGGAACTTTAAAGGTGATACTGTGTAAAAGGCAACGTCAAGTGAAGCACTGCCCTCCGCATGGACCTGGTCCTAGAAAATTATGAAAAACCCCATGTTTATTGCACAATAGGCAATAAAGAACAAAAAAAATCCTAAAAATACAGTTTGTCATAATTGTTGACAAATATTGAGTCTAATGCTGCTTGTGCATCATAGCCTTCAGCTCTATCTGTGAGAGAAAGAACATTTACTACTCTTAAAAAAACCCTCTCACTGTTGCTAGTGCAGTGATGTGTCAGCTTTACTCCCTGGCAGTGGACTTTTTAATGAAAGAAGTGAGACACACTGAGAAACAGTCTGCTTTATTGTACCACTAAATGAAATCAGATTACCTGGAGCAAATGTGCGGATGCATTGCGACATGCTGCATGGTCTAATAATATTGCTTGCTGTTTGGTCATTACTGCTGACGCTACAATAAAATGATGCAACAGAGTGTTTCTTCAGGGAGCACTCACAGCACTCCACTTGAGCCACCGTGCACATATGCACACACAGACAATTAACTGGTCCTGAGTCTGAAATGTGTCCACGAAAGTAAGATACACACACACGCAGAATACTGTTCAGCATTTGATCGTAACTGGTGATTAAAGGAAAACTGATACTGTGGTGAGGTACTCAACCACATATGTCTGTGTGTACAAAGCTTCCAAAAGATGTGAAATTACAGCTGGTGTCTGTTAAGCTGACGGTCCTAAACAGAATAGGAAAGTCATATGTGATGACTGAGCCATTTAAGCTGAGAGTCTATTTTAACATTGTACTGCCAGCATGGGGTTCTGGACTTTTTTCATTGCTGCTGCTACAGTAAGTGAGTGCTTCATGAATACTGTACCTACTTGGACAATTTTAATTACCTTGTTTCAAGTGAAGGGATGCAAGCTCCGTGACCCCAGTGCTGCTGAAATACACTGAAAATATCAATGAATACCTTTAAAAATACATGAACATTCACAAAGTGGGGTTCACTACTAGGTTAGGTTACAGTACAGTACATACATCACAAGATGTTCCTCTGCAGAGTCTCTGTTAATACAGCAACAGGGAACGAAAAACACATCAGATTTTCCCTTCACAGCTTCACCTTCACCAAATCTGCATTGCAATGTGCTTTTCTTATTTTTGATTATGAGAAAATCCTAAAAACAATGATTGTGTCAGTCTTAACAAAACAATGCTACAAAGCTTTTACTCTGCAAGTAATTTATGAAGCAGTTTAGATTGAAAAACCCGCTCCTCAATATGAGAAAGATTAGAGGTAGTCCACACGAGGGGACTTGAAAGTCACTAAGCCCAAACCACAATTTGTGCAAATATGTTTGTTAGCAACAACAGGACAGTAGACCTTTGCTTTATCTACGTCTCTTACCAGGATTTCCAGTAGTTCTGTTATTTCTCTTCATAACCTCTCATTTTTGCTTTTCCAGTCTCGGCAGCTCTTACTAAACTCATAACTACGAATGTCTACGACAATTTAGATGAACTCCAATAAGTAAGATAAAATACTGTTATGACCCCAGATAGGTTTTCAAGCTGTTAGCTCGCTAATGCAAATATACACACATACTGCACACCTACTGTGTGTGATGACATCTGACAAATGTACTTGACTGGATGAAATAAGAGCCATCTAATTCAAGAGGCAGCTTTGAATCTCTCGATCAGTAGAGTTACATCATGACATTGTGGAAGGTTCTGCACAGTATGCACACAAAAATTACAGCTGTGCTGCAATGCATCTCTGTATGTACTGTTGGTCTTTACTGCTGTTTCATTATCAATATTCCAGTAACAAAAAATGCCTTTAACTCAGGACTAAATGGAACATATAACGCATTTAAACTACTAACTGGTGACTAACAAAATAAAGCTCTGATAAAGATACGTGTAAATGGGAGAAGTTTGAATTGAATTAATTCATCATTGCCATGCTATTAGCACTGAACCAGATAATGTATCTTGATGCAAGCAAAAGCATTTAGGGCGCCCTCAGAGTCATCTGGCACTTTCAGTATGCCAGTAACATGAATAAACGAAGGCTTGCAGTAAAATAAATCTCCTTGCCTTGCCAGGGTTTCAGATATCATTTCACTCTATTTCCCCCAGTGTGGCCATTAAGAAGACATATAACCACACAAAACGTCACCGATAAAGATGATGGCACGATGCTATTATTGAGGTTCTCAAATCATCTACAAGACGACTGAGCCATTTAATGAAAGAAGTGAGCAAGGAAAAGGCACGGAGTGATGCTGTATGTGAGGAAGTTGGAAATATATACGGACAGGTTGGCAAATCAATGTGTAAATGTGTCAGAGAGCGAGAGACTGTGTAAAAAATTGTGTTTGTGTGTGTGTGTAGCTGAGTTGTATCAGAGTGTTCCAGGAATCTATTTAATCAAAGCTCCAAGGCTGGACATGAATGTGAAACACCGATGAACTCTTTGAAAGTGTGTATGTGTGTTTGTGTGTGTACATGTGTGTCCTTATGGTCATCACTGTATTAACACCCTTTCAGTTAACATCTAAATCACGAAAGAAGCAGTAATTTTCTTGTCAACACGACTTGTAAGGGTGTGTTTCCACTTGGCATCTTTAATGAGCAGGAAGGTGTTAAGACACGATGGAAACGAGCCCCTGGAAAAANGGAAAAAAAAAAAAAAACGAGGTGTTGAGAACAACGTTGTCAACCAAACTCGAACTGTGATTGATACAGTTTGTGAAGAGCAACTGAAAAGTTGAGCTATGTGGAACTTTTAGAATCACGCTAAAAATCTATAATTGTTTGAAAATCACTGTTATAATGTAAGAGTCTAAAAAGTAAGATGTTTCTTAAGCTCTTTGACACAGCAGAGTGTACAGATTCAATCCACCCAGTCGGTTAGCCACCCAGACTGACTCACACACTGATTGCCACCCAATTACACCTTATCAACAATAGTTTGATATAACCCAGGTCCTGGTCCCGAAGCGTGTGAAGAGCACAGATTTATTCTGAGAGTTGCGATTGCCAACAGCCAACATGAGAGCCAAGGTTACACTGAGGTGACATGTAAATATTTCATTCGAATGTTATATTAATGCAAACACAGTAATTAATGATATGAGGACTGATAAGATGGCAGCTTTCGCTTGTCATGAGTGTAGGTCTGACTACAATTCCTAATTTGGAAGCCTAATCGTCTTCACATCTCTGAGTTGATTAATTTTGTCCGTAACTCCTAACAACAACAAAAAAAGACTGGCACCTAAAGGAGATTGTGACTCCAACAGTTTGAGGCTGCAAAGATAATCAGGTGCAGCCTGCATGTAAATGCAATCTGTGGCAGTCAATAATACATAAACTGTATTGATTTGTGAATGATTCACTATCAGCACAATCTATATTAACTCTAGACGACAAATGAGGTTGTGCATCACCGCAATAATCAACCGCCTAAGCCACCACACCACACTACACGTCATCATCATTATCATTACTGCTGTACAGTAGGTACAGAATAGAATAGAATAGAATCATTTATCATTTGTCTTTGATTTGGACATGAAATGGATCAAAAAAAAAGAAGAAGTATTATCCCACATATCACGAATCACATTTACAGCCATGACAGCTCATCATTGTGTCTCTCAGCTCTGGCACCACAAACCAGGCATAACCACCTCTTTGTTACAAATCCTTTCCTCTCAATTTCTCTCTCCTCCGTCTCTAATTCACCTTATCACTTTCTGTCTATCTTCATCACACTCTGTCTCAGAGCGGACTTTTTTTCCCCCAGCGCACACACAGTCACATCCATATGTGCTCTCAGTGACACACAGGTTTGCACACGTGCATTCGGTATGGACAGAAATGTCACCACACATACACACACAGACAAACACACACACACACATTTGCTGCAGCTTTTGGTCATGCTAATTCATGTGCATTATTTCCCATAAGCCAGTGAATAGAGACGCAGTGGTGAGCCCAGTGGAATACTGTGCTTCCCTGGCTGAAACACATCAAAAAGACATACACTCAGATGCAAACACGGCGAGGAGTAAGTCAGATATAAATACACACCTACACAGATATACGTGTCTATACTGTACTATAAAAGAGACAGACACACGGTGTGCATGTGCATTGAGGAGGGAAGAAAGAAAGATAGACAGCAGCAGAAGATATATGGATGTGTGACCCTGGGACAAGAAAATGGGTTGTATTCCTCGGTGAATAGGGAAAACGATGGAGACCAGGGATTTTTATGATCCGTTCACGCTTCCTGAATACTAGAATAGAGAGGAACTAGCCAAGGTCAGAGGCAGAATTCCCTATTCTAATGCGGAGCGTTGCTCACCACCCGGAGCAAGAGTCAGGGATTAATTTAGAGATCCATTCACCACGCCTGTGCGCAGGAGAGAGACGGCAAAACATGACGAAGAATAGAGGAGCAGATGAAGAGAGAGAGAGAGAATCTGGGGAGATGGGGAGACAAGGGGCAGAGTGACAGAGAGGAGAATAAGGGAGATGGAACAAGTGAGAAAGCAAGTGGGCAAGAAAGAGAGACAGAAAGAGGGACAGAGAGAGAGAGAAGTGGTTACGCTTGTTATGTGTAGCCTGCGGAGAGAGAGCAGACGGTTCACATAGAAGAGCTTCATTTTCTCAACACTCCTCCTCTTATGGCCCAATGCCTGTATGAGTGTGTGTGTGTGTGTGTGTGTGTGTGTGTGTGTGTACACTTATAACAGAAAGGTAGACAGACAATAGGTAGGCAGAGACAAGCTCTGGAAAGGGAAATGGAAAGAGACAAACAGGTAAGAGAGGAAGACAAACAACAAGAGAGTTGGTAGCCGAGCACAAACGCAGAGTAAAATAAAGGAAATCAGGAAACACAGAAGAGAGAAGAAATATATATCTCCTTAAAGGATAAGGCTGGCGTTGTTCTACTGTATACTTTTCTTATTGTCAACAAGTACAATGAAAAAACCAAAACCAACAATACATTAGTCCACCTCTCAAAACTGTCCGACTTCCCTCGCCCGTTCATGGCTCTGAGCCCATTAGTTTCAACTGAAGACATAAATCTTTCAAATCGGGTCATAAATATATAGTTTAATTTTTAAATAGGCTGCTTAATTTCCTCAAACAGCTGGGCACTGTGGCTTTTAGCAAACTTTACTCAAACAGGAACAAATTTTGCATTTGTTGGGGACTATTTTCAGCCCCGGATGAATACACGTGTGGTGTATTAGTGAGTACAGCGAGTATTCACAGCACCAGGACAGTGTATTTGGGATCGATTCAAAATAAACTACTGTGGCCGTACTCATGGCAATGAAGGGGCATGTCAGCCAGTGCAACAGTGTGGCTTGTTGATGTGTGTTTTAGATTGCCATGAATTTAGGCACAGATACTGTATCAGTGTCCAGAGAATGAATCCTACTGACTTTGATGATCCCCTGACTTTTCCTGTAGCGCCACTATGAGGTTTATATATTTAGTTCAGAGTAAAATGTCTCTAACTGTTGGAAGGATTGCCACAAAATTAGGTACAGACATTCATGTCATCCTCAGGATAAGTCTTGTTAGTCTTCTTAATAGTTTTCAGACAAACAGAAATTGTTAGGATCAATTCATTGTTGGTTTTAGTCTTTAGTTAATGGGATTTGTTGCCAGTAATAAAAGTATTGCTGGCCTTATCCCATATAGTGTAGTATTCCAACTTTATTTTCCTTTTTAGTAGATTGGAAAACTCCTTCAGCAGCTTTCAGTTTTTATGCATCATATATCTGGAACAAACTCCCACTGCAACTCTCAGTTCTTTTAAATCAAGGCTGAAGACTTTTCTGTTTGCCGCTGCCTTTTATTAAATCAAATAATTATTTGTTTCTTACACTGTATTGTAACTTTTATTCTTGTATTTTATACCTGTCTTATTCTAATTGAGCTTCTATTTTAGCTTGTTTTCATTTTTACTTTTAGGTTATTTTCTATTCTCTTGCCTCTTTATAAATGACTGTTTTTAATTGTCTTTGAGTGTCCTTTTTGTGGTGTGTTTCTTTTGCACTGTCTCTTTTGCACTGTGTTGATGCTTTTGGTGTCGTGTGTGAAGCACTTTGAATTGCCTTGTTGCTGAAATGTGCTACACTATGTGAATAAACTTGCCTTGCCTTGCCTTGCCTTGCTTATTCCACACTATCTGATAGCATTACGGCTGCACCATTCAATACTCTAGATGTCTTGTGCATAATTTTTCACACATTTCCTCAGAATTTACCCAGACACATTTGATATCTTTGGAAACTTAAGGATAACTTCTAGGATTTAAAATAAAGTTTTGTAGGTTTTTAACAATGTTTGGCTGCACAGCATGAAGTTGTTATAACGAAACCACTGGCAGGTCATTGGGGTTTAAGTGGATATAGCTGAAATAAAAGTGGGAGTACAAAGAGAGAGCTCACTGTAAAATATCTCAGTCGGGCTTCAGTGCATGCATACATATTTTAAAACACTTGCTGGATTGTTTTGTACAATCAGAACTAATTGTGCCGAGCCTTTCCCCCTCAGCCCACCCTTTTACTCATCACTAATAAAAGTTGCACTCTTCCCCTTACGTTATAAGAAAGCCACCTGATGTGTATTCAGTGTGAACCTTCCCACTCACACAGCTTAACAGTGAACACAATTAGATGCAGCATGTAATGATATTTGGGGGTGGGAGGTAGTAGATGGACTATTAATTTTCCAATCATTGTAGGTTGTATTAACTAGTCTATTCATTCATGTGGGACTATAATACATGGGGCAGGAGACAAACAAAGTTGGAAATTGCATAGCACAGTTTTGATTTATGATTCTATGTGACTTGCATTTGGCTGTAGTTAAATCCTATAATAATAATAATATCCTCCGGGGATATAAAACGTCTACATTTATTTTACCTATGCGTAACACAACATGAATCAATTGCTAGATTAAATTCAAGATCTTTCAGACTTTGAAGCATTCTTTTGACAACCATTTCTTTGCCATTTTCACTAGCCTTGTTTGACAATGGAGCAGCCAAGTGTCACCTTTCATTTACAACCTGGAGATATTTAAAGAATCTTGTTAAACACAATGATATAATATCATGAGGAGAAGTACTCTATTGTTGCATTATACTATATTGATTTTGTTCGCCCTGCCTAGTTAACAGCCCCAGTGGTCGATTTGTTAAAGTTTAATGAGATAAGGAGGTGAAACATTACAGTACAATCACTTGAAAATGTCCCTAAAATAAGATGGATGCACCATAGGACTGTGTTAATGAGGGGATATGATATGATACCCTTGAGGGAAACTCAGCGTGTAAGGACAGTGCAAAAGGCTGTGCTTTGAACACCTTCACATTTTACAGCAAGAGAAACAAATTTTCATATTATCATGTTTAATCAACATAACCACCACACACTGCTCAGCCCCACTACTCTAATTTTCAATTTTGTGTTGTATCAAAGCACATGTAAATGAACTAAACATATTCATTTATTTTACACATTGTTCAAAATAATAATAAAACATTTGCCTCCTCCCATGCACTGACATAAAAAGATCTCACCAGGAGGCAGATGAGCAAAACAATTACACAAAGGGTATCCTTCAGAGATTTGTTCCCATCTCAAACGGGCAAACACCCACAAGCACACGCAGAGAAACACCTTGCAACGGTAAAGGCATTTAGATTAGTGTGGCATAAACCAGTGTCACTCAACAGATGTCAAGAAAGTAAACAACCAAACTTCTTCAGTTATGAGAGTACATGCAGCAAAGCTCCACCACTGTAAGCAAGAAGCTAGAGTAAGCAAATCCACCAAGTAAGGACATCTCAGAGTCCTGGCACGTGAAACAATAAATGCAATGCTTTCCACAAGTGTTGGGTAAGTGGCACCCCAAGAGGCCAAACAAACTTCTTTCACCAGTTTACTACGTGTTTGTATGGGGGAAAAAGGTCATAATCATTGTGAATAAATACACACTACGGTGCAGAGAGGAGCAGGAAAACAGCAAAGCAAAAGTGTGGGATGGCAGCCAAACTGCTGAGCATCAAATAAGCACAAATTCAATTCAAGATGGTGTTTTTACAAAACAAGTCCCAGCATGTCATGTTTGGTTATTCTTATTATTTTTTCTTTTTCTTTCATCCTATATATTCTAACCCAAAACAGACAAATTTTGAAATATGCCAAAGACATGTCCAAACAAATATGTTTAATGGCTAACACTGGCTGTATGGTAAACATCGCATAAAAGGGACAGAACCTTTGAAATGAGAGATTGAATCTTTGAAATGTGAGTAATTTTATATAGTTTTATTTGACATGACATATGAAAAGTCTTGTTTGTAAGAAAAATACATGTTTAACAGAAATTGCATATCGTGATAACTGGAAAACCATTTTTAATATTCAAGACACACACAGAGACACCTGTAGCATGCTGAGCAGTTTCTGAACTGTTGGCAACTGATGGCTGCCCACATAGCCTTGTTAACACTGACTTGCCAGCACAAACATCACAAACTCTCGCTCGCAGGTTTCCAGGTCACGAGGGAGTGTGAAGGATTAGATCTCAACTCCCAGAGAACAGGAAGGGATGGTGGAAGATTAGCTGTCATCCTTCAAAAGATCAGAGAGGACACAAGTACCAACTGTCCCCTCTGTTCTGAACACAAAGGACCCCATACACGCAGGACCCATCACCACTGTCTGCAACTGTTCTGAGACCAATTTTATAGTTGTAATAAGCTGCAATTGTGATAACTGTGTTATGTGTAAATATCATAAAGAGGGAAAAAAGTATGATAAAAAAATAAAACGGTATTGGCCATGATTGTTGGCAAAATTAACCACTGACATTTCCTCAGAATGCCTTGCAGTAAGAACTTTTGTATTAAGGATTATTAAAATGTACTTCACAGCGTCTAAAATCAACATTTCAAAAGGGCAATTTGTTCAGCAACTGTTGTAGAAAAGACCCGTCCACCACAGACCACTCAGCTGCTGTATTGTGCATGACAAAGATAATGAAGTTGTAGTCTGATCCTTTAAACAACTCGGGTTCCTAGTTAAACCCATCTTTATCCTACAGTATGGTGAGGAAAGAGTAGATAGAGACTGAAAAACAAACGTGGGGAGAGCAAGAGATAAAGGAAGTCGGACAGAGATGGAGAGAAAGAAAGAGAGAAAACAGGTGCGTCTATTTGTTTCAGCCTCATTTTCAATCACATGCACACATTTAAATACTTACATGCATTGGTGACGGCAAAGCTGTTGGCGGTCTCTATATTGTCGACATGTGGGACCAGGTTAAAGGGAGCTTCCGTAGCATTGGGACTGGTGTTGTGGAGGAAGATAGCTAGTCGAAACGCTGTATACTCCTGATCAGTATTCCTAATGAACAACCCACCTAGAGAGAGGGACAAAGAGAGAGGGCAAAGAGGAGAGAAACATGATGGAGAGGAAAGGAAGTGAATTATTGTTGGGTGGAGAGGGGTCGGATGGGAGCGTGGTGAGAGAGGGACAGAGACAGGAAGAAGCGGAGTAATGTGGGGAAAGAAAGATAGATAGGGAGGGAGGGCAGAGAAAACAGAGGACGGGAGAGAGAGAAGAAAGCCAAGATCTTCATTAGCTTTGTTACAAAAGGTAATTTGTCTTTCGGCGCACCCTCACTCACAAACACACATAAACATGAGTGTGGACACACTTACGGATACTCACACTGCGCATTTCATTGATGAAATCAGAGAAAGACAGAGAGGGAGAGAGGAGAAGAAAAGAGAGACAACTAAGCCGACAGGAAGGCAGTCAAAGAGATAATGAGTTGGAGAGGACATAAAAGAAAACAGAGGAGGAAGGCCAGATCAGAAAGTGTCAGCTAAATAAAGGAGGAGCATGGGCCGTGCAAAAAGAAAGGGAGAGGGAGGCAAGTGCCAAGTGTCAGTTGGCCTTTAAAAATGAGAGTATCCCTCAATGTGGCCCATCTGACAAAATGAGAAACAGTGAAGCTGCCAGTGTAGAGTCCAAAAACTTTGAGACAGAGTTAAGAAGGCGAGGGAGAACATGTGAAATAAGGGTCATCTTTTGTGTCTAATATTCTCATTACCTGAATCGAACTTGTCGGTTTGTTGTACTGCTGTGGATGCCACTGATATAAATGTGTTTCTTATGCTAATCCTACATTGCTTCACACAGTAGGTTGAACTGCACTGAAATAAACTGATGTGACTTAAGTTTAACTGAATCAGACTCAACTGAATTGGATTACACTGTCAGACTGTGAAGCCTTTACATCGCATTGGGAGAGAGAGAAAAGGGAGGGAGGGAGAAAAGATGACAGGGGAGGAGTCGGGAGGCAGAGCATATTGAACGAAGCACTCACCACTACATAACATGTCACTTATGTGTGCCCCTGTCAGTGTCTCATTTGTGCTAAAAGTTTGCATTATCTTCCCTTTCTCTTTCTCTGTGTCTCTCAGAATTTCTCTTTATGGCCCTTCGTATCAGCAACCACAGCCAGACACTAAACACACACATGCATACACAGAGACAACACATCTTGAGTATGTGTGGGTGGTGTGCAAAGCATATTTTGCATTAACAGAATCATTCATTTGCTTTAGTTTTGAATGAACGGTTGAATGAATGAATGAATGAATGAATTGTCCTATAGGAAAAAGAATGTGGTTTCTGTTTTAGGGTAGAATTCCGCCTCAGTGCACACACACACAATCATACACATAAACTTCAACTAGATGAGGAGTCTAGATATGTCCCAACATGACACGTTATTGCACCAGTTTCTCGAAGAAATTTCACAAACATTCTCATCTCTGTCAGCCTCTGTCTCCCTTACACACACATGCAAAGAGAAACTGTGTGTGCTTCCACAGACATTACACTTGTGTGCAATGCAGAGATATGCAAATGACTCCTCAAGTGAACCCGCTGGAGAGCCGAGTGAATGATGTATGTATATTTGAGTGTTTAAGGACAGGTCAGTAGGAGAGAAGGAGAGAGAGTGTGTGTGTGTGTGCTTCTGCACGATCACATAATGCTTCACACAGTATGTATGTGCATGCATGCATGTTCTCCGTGTGCACATGTATGCTTTCCTGTGTAGAAGTGTGCACCGGCAATATGCTGTTTATGTGTGTGAATGCATATTTGCAGCTGTGTGCACAGCGTACAGTACATGTGCCTATTTATGACTGCATGTGCAGACTGTACATGTGCACATGCATGTAAAACCTGTGCAAATATGTGTGTGTGTGTGTATGTGCCAAGCAGGAAAATATTTAGCGTATTAAGTTTATTGGCAGCTGTAGGGAGACAGAGTCAAGGAGCCGAATCTCATTATAGGACCTCCCAGCTGCCCCCCACAAGGAGTGATGCAGTGCATTCATTATCACACACATGCCTGTAGGAATGTGTGTGTGTGTGGGCGTGCATGCGCGTGTGTGTAAGAGAGAGAGAGAGAGGGATTCCATGCATGTGTGCACTGAGCAAACCAATGACGATCCAGATTTAGTTAACTTTATCTCTGATCTATTAGGCAGGTTGAAAGACGGGCTTCTCCCGACACGAGGGTAACTGGAAAAGGGCAGAGAGAGAGAGAGAGAGAGAGAGAGAGAGAGAGAGAGAGAGAGAGAGAGAGAATGCTGCAGTGTCTAAACAGTGAAGAAGACTAGAAGGGAACAAAGCTCGCTGAAACATTCATGAGCCCAGAACAGCCTTTAAAATACACGCAAATACAGTAAAAGGATAGCTAGAGTGAAAGAGTTAGCGCGTGCATTTATAAACCACATGAGTCACAGCAGAGGATACACACCAGTCTCCCCTTAACGCCAAATATCTAGACGGAAAAGATGCACCAGAAGGAAATTTGTTTCTGTACTTGTATGTTCTCTTGTTCCATCATCCCTGCGCGCATTTCTAGTTTTTAATGATTTTGTGTTAGAGAGTCCCCCCCCCCTTCTCTTGGTGACTGCTGTCCGCTAAAATCCACTCATATTCAGTGTAGTGTGTCAGATCTGAGTGTCCGTGCGTAAAATCAGTAATCCTCCAACTCACCTATCTGCACTGAGCTGGGGAAAGCCCCCGTCGCCAGCCCCCAAAGGGCGGAATACACCCCGAGAAAGTGCCAAGAAAAAATAATAATCCTCATTTTTCTTTCCTTCAATCCCTTCAGAAACTGTTGAGAGACATCGAGAGAGAGAGAGAGAGAGAGGGGGGAGAGATGCGAGAGAGAGAGAGAAGAAGGCGTCAGAAAAAAAGGGGAAAAAAGAAGATGAGAGAGGTTTTTTTCCCCCGTTTTGTCCAGCAGTATTCCTACTCCATGGTGGGCTCGTTCGTTTCTTCCCCTGCAGTGTCCGCTCGGGAGAGAGCTGTGTGTCCGGTGCACATGTATAGACGGGGAGAGAGAAAGAGTGGGGAAACTCGCTGGAATGATTGGCGAGCTGGGAGAACAGTCTGCATGGAGGAACTGGACATGCGCGCCCCGTCTCTCTCTCTCTCTCTCTCTCTCTCTCTTTCTGGCTCTCTTTCTCTCTCACCCACACACCCTCTTCTGCTCTCTCTCACTCAGATGATCTCTCTCTCTCTCTACCCCTCTCCTCCTCTCACTTTTCCCTCCCCAGTCTGCCGTCTTTAACTTGCTGTAACACTGAATCTCATAGCTGTAGCTTATTGATAAGGCTTGGTCGGGGTTCATGTGGGGAAAAGCAAAAAAAAAAAAGGATCCGCGTGAGTGTGCGTGCGTATTTGCGCGCACTACTTCGTGCTCGTGGCCCCCGTCTGTGTCAGCTTGACAGCATTTAGCCTAACAGGGCTCATATTTTTTATCTGTCACCACTCCCTCAGATCATTCATGTTTAACATAAATGAGAGTGTATGTGCGCAAGAGCGAATGAAAGAAAGCAAAAAAAAGAAAGTGTTTCAAGTGAAAGGGAAAATGGCAAATGAAGATTGCTGATTTATGCTTTGATTGTTTTGATTGGTGAGGCACACTAAAGTGAGAGTGAGAAAGCGAGAGAGGGGTTCTGCCTGCGCCTAACTAATTGCATTACAAACCCAATCCATCCTGACGCATCGGTCCACTCCGCGGCCAAGCCAGACTCGGTGCGTCCCACCAGGGCAGCAGCATGCAGGCCAGCTGACAGGGGGGAAACCTCAGGCCGCCTAGAGCTGCGGGGCGCTGATGATACCCCGGGGACTCGCTAAAATCATCGTTGTGGATGTTTAACGTCACGACCTTATGAGCACAAACATCTGGCCACGGAAAGGAAAAAAAAACAACTCACAAGAAAGAAAGCGCGATCATTCAGCGACACAGAATGAGAAAAAAGCCAGAAAAGATGAGGTGTTTTGTGTAGCTTGAAATAAGAAAATAAAAACGGTGAAGAAGAATCATAGTCTGGAGTAGCCCACATTCTGTTATATTATGTTATAGCCGTATCCCATTCAGGATCGTTTTATCTAGCCTGCCGGTAGCAGGTCGGTAAAACTGACAGACGGTCTGGGATCGCGTAGTTACACGGTGGAGAGCACAGTTTCATTTTTCCAGATGGCAAAACGAAAGGGATGCTTCTCGGCTTGTCTCAGTGAAAGATGCGGTCTGTCCATCTCTGAGGGGTTTTCCCGGTCGGGCAGCAGAGCATACGAGTAAATCAAATAGCCTGGAAAAATGCGAGTTCAACATTTCTTACATTTTACATTACACGTTCCTACACAGACAGGATGCTAATTTACTTCAAATGAGACTTGGACCCTGTCAGCTCTAGATAACACACAGGGGTGGCCCCCAATTTCAATTTAAAGTTGCTTTTATGAACTAAATTGAAGGTAATACAGCCAACTGAAGTATCTCTATACTTATATACTTATACCATCTATACTTGCATAGATCGGTGTGGTTCATTACTGGTGTAAGAGAGAATGGCATGTTATGTGTTGAGACAGATTTTAAATGCAGTAAAACAACACAGCAGCCAGTCGTTTTCAACCCCATGCTGCCAGCGTCCAGGTCCCCCGTCAGACTGCCGGACTCTGTCCATGGTGCTGAAACCAAACTGCGCTACATGCAGGCAGCAGGATGAAGGGGAGAACAGGCTCTTTCTCCACTGCTTTCACACCATGCCACTGAGAGCACAGAGTCTGCGGGCAACGCTGAAAACAAACACCACACCAGGAGATGACAGTGATTAGTTACTTCTCTCTGGGTAAAGGTGTGCTAATTAGTAAAATCACCCAGTGCTGCAGACTGTGACTCTCTTACCTGGCCTCTATGGCACATTAATGGGTAGCACTTCAACAGAAGGGTGCAAATCATATACTTAAGTAATGCTTAAGTAATGCATGACTCATGATGATTTAATCCGTGAATTAAGCCAAGTTAGCTGGATTTCAGTTATATAAAAGTTTATTTATGTAACTGTATTTATGTATCTATGTAAATGTTTGCATCTGATGACCAGTTTGATTAATACAAAGCTTCATATTTCTATGAGAACAGGTACTGTTCTACTTATAGAGAGGCTATATTAACTATATTAAGTAACTGTGAATGAACATTTCTTAACTGATGATCTGTTAAGTGGAACTAATCACATAAAGTCATAGGGACTTGATCATTTGTTAATAGTGAGCAGCAGGAATTCATGATACATCCTGCATTCATGAGTCATGCTCTCTTGTTAAGCATTATAAGTGTATGATTTGTACCCTAATTATAAAGTGTCATTAATGTGTATGCTGTATTTCAGAAACATATGTATTATATAACATGACATTTAATTTTTGAAACTCAAATTTAACCAAGTAAACAACTTTTAAATGTATTTTGTTACTCTTACAATAATCCTCCTCCATCCATCCTGTGTGTACCAATAATGCTTAATTTAGACTGAACCATATATGCAGAAAGTTACACCAAACTTTAACTACTGTACTGTGTGGCTGTGATGGAAAGTGGGAAAGCTTCTGACTACCTCAGGCATACAGTCTCATTGCCTGTACATTGGCATTTTTTGCTGCAAATACACCTGGGGAGAGCCAGGGCTTACTCACTATTGAAAAAAACGGAGGCTACCATTGAGATTCTTTTCCTAATTGTGTTGCACATAGAAAAGACAGGCAAAATCAGCATCACTTTTTGTACAACCTTAATGATGCTTTCAGTCTTGTAACAAGCATGTTGAAATGTTGTCCTGATTAGTCCACCATGGTTCCAGGTAGAAACATGAGCATACTGTATACTGTAGGGGCAGTTTCACCTGGTTGTAACTTGCTACAAAATGTTGGCAGTGCTGGAATATAAGGAAGTCTGCAGCCATAATAGATCCACAGTACTTTCTGCTGGCTTTATACAACAGCCAGCTTACCAGAGTGTGCAGGATGCAGTGCAGGGGAACTCATCTAAAGTCATTTTCCTCCCTAAACTTTTCTTGCTAGACCAGGGTTAAGCCATCTGTACAATAATTTGTTTGTTTGTTTGGTAATGGTGATTCATTGCGGTTTATTTTTAGCTCGCTATCGCTGCAGATTCTGAACAAAATGTCTCATAAAGGGAGTTCATTGACTCACTTCTCTTACTTATTTATGAATACTCACTGAATGTGATAATGACTTCTATGGCTGTCTGTGTTTTCATGCTTGTACAGTCCAACTTGGGACCTCTGGTTTTTCTGTCAGTGGGCTATGTACAGTATGAAAATGGTGCTGAAGGTTGTGGCACAGTTGACTAAGCCTGAATAAGCCTAATGAAATTCCAGTTCTGCTTGCATCATGGCACTAACACACACATACAGACACTTACACACATCACTTTTGTAAGGCCTCCCCGTGGGAATATTTTCCTTGTATAGCGAGGTGTTTAAAAGCATTTTTAAAGGAATATGTCTTGCTGAACTCCACATGACACCATTAACAGTCAACCTCTGACACCAGTGGCTCTTGGAAAACAAATTAATTGTGAGCATTCAGCTTTTTTCCTTCATCTGTAATCCTTATCTGTTATCATAAAAAAGAAATCTATGAATAAGATGTTTATTTTACACGAAACAGGGCACCCAAGAGCAAGCAATAGACACAGTAGGATGCTCAACGTGTTGCATAACTGTTAACACTCTCACCTGCTCTCTCATATCAACAGTGGTACCCAAATGAATATGTTCTTTCTTGTCCCAGTCCTTCGGGACCAAAGTTTAGTGAATAAATGCTCAGAACACTATTTCTTTTGATTATTTTTAAGGAGAAGGGAACTGTGACGTATTTAAATGCCCATACCAAAATATACAGGTAGCAGCTTCATTAGCAGTGTGTTTCAAAGAGAAAAATGTAGAAAATTACCTCAGTATACCTCAAAGGAAGAAGGTCATGATTGTGAATCTTGTCCCTGGTGCTTTGTGGTTTCCTCCACCAGGTTTGCTCAGGGCTCTTCCAGGTGCTCAAGAGTCCAGAGTCCAAATACATACAGCTCATTTAAAAGGTAGAGTCCAAATGATTCATATGTTTGACTGTAAGCATAGCCATAGACTGATCAATCAAAACAAATCAATCAGTAAAACAAAAACTGTCGTATGACCAGATTATTAGTTTGTGTTGCCCAGCTGACCAACAGGTGAAGAGGATGAAGGATTAATAAACCAACCTTTACTGTATCTAAAGGATAATGTGCCAAATTGGAAGTCTATTTGACATGAAATTATGTTTGAATCCTTATTTTTCCTTGAGAGGATTATTTCAAAGACTGTGATTGTGAGGAATTAAGCGAAATATTCAAGCAATCAATCAAGCAAGGAAAAACCAAACAATCTTGGTTTTACACGCCAACAAACACACAACCTCAGCCAGCGCTGTTGGTGCACTTGGGGGAAAAAATGATTGCATTTCGTCTGTCTCCGGTTTAAACCCTATATCTCTAGTATTGCCCATTTTGTGCAGATGACATTTTCTGTTTTGTGCAGATGACATTTTCCGTTGCCTCTAAAATGAAGAAAATGGATCATGACCCATGAACATTATTAATGCACTGCATTATAAAATGTTAAGAATAAACTAGTTTTTAGTAGTTTAACCCAGCGGACATTTTAGTAAAAACAAGTCTTTTGTAGGATTCAGTGAGGACATGTATTAAACGTACGTCACAGCGCTGCCAAAAACAAATAATGTTACTGCTAATGCATGACCTACATCATCTTATTACACAGTTTTACTGAACACATGGAATTAGTGGTTACAACACTAAACTTTACACACACATATACAGTTGTAGTACACACCTTTCTGTTCTGCTCATGGCAAGTCAATATGGATGATGTCACAGTAGAAAAATATTGCTCATTCTCCCATATTTCACAGTACGTCTAATCTATATATCAGTATCCAATATATCTAAATCCATCCATCCGTATATCCATTGCCTCCCAGGAATACTCTCCGGCTGCTGGATTGACCAAAGTCAATTACTTAGTTCACAGTCAATATACCACCTTGGTAATAAAGACCCATCAACAGAGAGTCCTATAGGCATGTGTCAATTGACACTCTGATGGTGATGTTAAAGAAGAAATCTTTAGCATTCATTTGGATATTTCTCGACAAATCAGATGAGCAATCCCATTTTGTACACTGTTTCCTTCATTTCCTGGTACAAAATGTGTTTAATCAGGTTAAGATTAATGTCAATATGGCATTACAGCAGTACATGTTTGGAGAACAAATTAACAACTCTAATGCCAAGTCTACTGGCCAGAGTTCAAACATAACATGGTCTATCTGGCCCAGTGCCAGCATCTCAACTGTCTCAACTGCCTTTAAGACCCTGCCAATGCTGGCTGGGTCATGGTTGAAACAGCCACGTTTCACCATCAAGTCAGAAAAATTGGAAAGATTCATGGTTACTGAGTCCCAAACCCAACAATCGCTTTCTTTACAATCCACATCAAAATCATAAGCTTTGTTATATTTTTAGCCACATTAGCGGCATGGCTCTAGAGATGGTAATGTCAGTCTGTCTGTCGGTCGGTCTGTTGCTTTAGTCAAGACTGAAATATCTCAACAGCTGTTGAATGGATTTCCATTCAATTTAGTACAAACATTTATGGTCCCCAGAGCATGAATCCTAATGACCATGCAAAGTGCTGGCCCAACCATCAACACTGCCAACCCTGCGATAAGTGGACAATGGGTTCTGCCTGCTGAGCCACAAGCTGCCCATATTAATTAGCAATTAGCATGCTAACGTGTTAAGCTAAGATATTGAACATGGTATACATTACACCTGCTAAACAAAAACATATCATAGTCATTGTGAGCATGTTAGCATGCTGATATTTGCATTTTGCTTAAAGCACCACTGTGCCTATGTACAACCTCAAAGAGCAGCTAGCATGGCTGTCGACTCTATATGTTCAAGAATCTGACTGATTCCCATTCACCCAGCTCACCTCCTGTGCCAGCCATTACCCTCAACTACTACCCGCAATCAATCACAGCCATCCAGGATTTCACCACTGCAATACAGCCCTTGAACTCCTTGGCTCCTTAGCCATCTATTGCCCCCTTGTCAATCTGTACGTGACTGTTGTGCTATGTGTGTAATGTAATATCTGATGTGATTGTGGCTATGTGATTCTTGTCTTTGCAGTGATGTTGATTGAACTCTGCTGTTACACACTGTACCAGAATCAAATTCCAGTAGGCTCACTGTGTGGTCATTAAAGTGAATTGAATTAAAGTAAACTGATTCTTTCATCCTTTCCCTGCTTTCCTATTTTTAGTTGGCTTTTCAGTAGACATAATGCAATACCCCACTGGCCCAAAAGTGAGCCTGGCAAGTTTTGGGATTGATTTTTATTCTCATTTAGTAATTCCCTGAAAAGAAATGTATGAAGAAGAATTGAAGATCACACATTTTGTGCTTCTTTCCAAGGCAATATAAATGTGATTTTGCGCTATGGCAGACAATGTGACACCCTAACACATTCAGCTCTGTGTAAGTCAACACACAACAGTACTAATACTGCCAATCTGTATCTGTCACCTCCATCTAAACTTTGCAGTTGACCTTGTGCCACCCGTAGACAATAGCCTGAGACCTTGAACTCAACATGAAGAGTCACTGATGTTTAAAAAAGACACACAGGACAAATAAACCTCTTGTGAGTTTTTGTATATGGATGTATTATATTTTTGTGTTGTGTGTGCGAAATAAAGTAAAAGCAGTCAAATGTGTGTGTGTGTGTGTATACCTCCTCCCCGATTTTCCCTTGACCTCCTAACTCCGTCTATTTTTGCTGTCATCATGCAGAGCGAGTGGTCATTATGGAAAGACCTCCCATAGATTGTACTTGTCTACACACTAATGGACACCATGCTAGTAGCCACATTTAAAATCATTCTATTGACATAGCAACATATGGTGGCAACATCTATCTATCTATCTATCTATCTATCTATCTATCTATCTATCTATCTATCTATCTATCTAGCTATCTATCTCACTTCTTAACAAGCCATTGTAGATTGTGTCACAGGAGTTATGTTGTGTCTGTGCCAGCAGTCATCCAGCCAACTTGTCACCACTCCTGCTTGAAAGGTTACAAGAATAACCCTCCTCCCCTCCACTTTCATCTCTGGTTATTCACCCATCCATCCTTCCATTCCTCTTTCTCCATCCACTGCGTGTGATGACTCATCAATCTAAATGTCCTTCTCCTCCTCCCCATCACCTCCTCCTTCCCCACCCTCCTCATCTCCTCTTCCCACAGCTCCTCTGCCTTATCCTCCACCTTAGCCATGTGCCCTATGACTCATCCCCTTAACTGTATTCCTCCAACTTTCCATGCCTCCTTTAACCCTCCTGCATTTCCTTCGGCACATCATTAGGGTAATATCAGTATCCACCAGCCCTCCCTGTATCCTTCCTTCACCTTTATCTTTTCATCTCCTTTTCCCCCCGAAGCCTTTCTCTCCTCCAACTCAACCTCCTGCGCCAGCGAAATCGTTTCTTTTCCCCTTATTTCTGCTGAAGAATATCTCTTTTTTCATACTCTGTCTCACTCATTTCTCCCCCACCCATAACCCCAGTAGCTATCTTGTATCTTATTGGGAACAGACAAAAAGAACATTAGCAGATACAAATCAATTGATGGTGTTACACTGTGAGATTGCAGCTAGGGACTCGTCACATTACTCTAAGTAAGGTGAGGATCAATGCAAGTCAATGGCCGCTGGTGAACAGTGCATTTATAACATGCCGCAGCAATTGTTCAGCCCCTGTGACCTGCAGCTGATGTCTTCATTGAAAGGATGGATGGAATATTTCAACGGCAATGAACAGAAGGCAGTGGGCATGCAACATAGTCATGGGTGTTGTTTTTCACATTGTTATGCAAATCCATGCTCCTCCATGTTGAGAACCTTTTTTATCCACAACTTTCCTGTAATTGGGTAAAATTCTTTATTTCCAGAAAACAAGCATCTATATTAAAAGTGGGCGTTGATGGCCCTTATGTTTTTGAAAGTCAATTAAAAATTTCAGCACAAATAAAAGGGTAACAAAGCACCATAACAACTCATTGCAGCTTGTTCTATAGCAGTGCAAGGATGAAGCAAGAGCCCACGCGTCCTGTATTTTCACAAACCTTTGAAGAGCTTTGAAGGTCTTTGCAGAACACACTGATGATTGACTGAAGTAGCATGCTCATTACGGTTACAGACTCCACTCAGTCTCTCCTGGACCTGTCAAATTAGAGCCCTCTGTGCTGATAAACCGTGACTTGTAAATAAATGGTATTATGGTTTGATTCAGTGACAGAGTGGCAGCGTGCCGCATCAATATGACTACCGGCAAGAATTAACGTCAGGCTAAATTACAGGCAGCTGGAACTGCGAGGTAGCTAGTAATTCACCGATTAAGCCAGCACAGTTGTGCTCATCATTGTCTCGACGAGACACAGTCTATTGTTTTTAAAGACTGACATTTTCTAACATGTGAAGAGCGTATACTCTAATTAACACATGCACATACAGTATTTGTGCAAAGACAATACACATGCACATGCACTCACACGAGTGGATTCTCCTGATGGGTTGTGTTTGTTTTGACTTTGATCAACATCACTGTTGTTAGGGAGTGAATAATATACTGTATATAGTGACTTTAACTGTCACAAAAAAAAGATGTTTTCTCTAACCTTACTGTTTGTGCACATAAAAACACATGAACATGCATTAAGAACAGTAAAACAAGTTTTTTAACAATCAAAATGATGACAGAGTGCTTGGACATGTATCTTACATGTATCTATATGCGACTTAAAAATATATAAAAATAATAAACTTAAAAATAAAATAGAAATAATGATCAAATTAAAATAATCAATCTAGTAGAGGAGCAGTGCTGTTTTTAATTGTTTATCATCTGCAGATGGAAAGCATTGGAGTTTTCTCATCACACTACCAGTGTTTGCCTGTAGGGACCGTGTGTTACTTCTGTAGAATTTAGTAGAAGAATAATCTGTAGAATAATCTGTTAGGTAATGACATAAACGACAATGAAAAAGGAATATATACAAACGATCACTCACATACTGTGCAGTATGCACACAATCACACCGAATGCTCCCAAAGGATTTTCTTGCTGTTTTTCTTGTTTCCATGTTTCAAAATAACACTACGTCAGGAAATGAACTGTGCAGTCTTGGGACACATTTTGGACTGCTCTGTTCAACCTTGTGAACAAACGTAATGACAATATCAATTTGAACTGCCGGTTCAGTTACTGCCTTACGTTGTTATTAACAAAGTCATTGTAGAGAAAAGGCATTTTAGCCAAAGTACCTCTCATCATTACTGAGATTTTTGAGCTTATATGTGAAATTTCTTTTGCTACAACTTCCAGAATCCTCTTTTGCTCTGAAGAAGCAACCTGCAGTACTTTGGAAAACTGGGAGGTTTTTTCAACATACTGAATGCAGAGTACGACTATTTTCAAAATAGGTTTTGAAATAGTTTTATCTTGCGGATAAAATCTTATGCACCGTGGGACTTTACAGAATCAGTACTTGCTGTACTAGAGTCTACATGTGTCTCAAGTCGTCCTCATCGCCTCATTTTTGATGTACCCTTGTGGAGATGGTATGGAGCCGGCAGGCAAATGACTTAGCTGGGCTAGTTGCCAGAACCATTAAATGCCATCCCTGGGTGCCTGTCAGATAATGATTACCCTCTTGTGCGATGGTCCTGGATCTTAACACACCTTGTCTAAATGCTCTGCCCGGGTTCTGGCGAGGCAGACTAAATGCAGACTGTTTGACAGATCATAGACAGCGCTGTCCCCACAGGCTGGCAGATGGCTATAAACAGCCTTGATAATATGGGCGTATGAACACACACTCACACACAAATGTGCACTGTTGCCGATGCATGCTCACCTCTCATGCTATATATAGGAATACAGATTTAAACACATGCATATGCATTTGTGCACACATGAAAAATGGACTTTGGCATGTGTTGTTGGGTCTGCAGGTCCATCTTTGAATATTTTGTACTTTAATATGCTTTTACTGAATGGATGCAAACAGAATATTCTCTGTAACTCTCAGTCAGATCTGTGCCAGCTCCTTTCTCCTCTTCCCTGATCCTGCCATGGGCCAGCATAAAACATCTGGGAGTTCACACTGTGTGTTTGTGTGTGTGTGTGCGCGCGCGTGTGTGTGTGTGTTCACTGTGAGAGTGCACTAGATTTGCAGCGAGCCTGTTTGTGCGTGTGTGTTGGCTTCTCAGCAAGCCTGCCAGGCTAAGAGTCCAACATCTGTGGGTTCAGATGTTTTCTAATGATATGCTAATGGTGCTGGAGGGAGACAAGCACAGAGGCTAATGTAGCGGTCACAAACCTCTGCCTCCATCTCTCTATCTCTCTTCCTCCCTACTAGTCTGATGATGTACCCTGCTTTTCTCTCTGCCTTTATCTGGCTCTATCCTCTTTACTTTTTACTTATTTGTCATATAATTGGTCATCTGGTTGTCTCAGTGTCGTTAGAGGTTGAAAGTGACAAATGTACTGTGAAACTTGCTGTCTACGTGCTGCTATTCTGTCTTGTTTTGGGTAGCAGCTTTCTACTGTCCTGACTCATAATGCCTATAAATGCTATTCATCACATAAATATAGGTTGCCGTGAACTTACTTTATGAATATATGCCACTCAATCCAACCTTTATTGTGTATTATCACTTCAACGGTTATCAAGAACACACATTATAGTAGCCCCAGTTGGTCGAGGACATTTACATTCAGCTAGGTAGCTGTGCACACACAACAACGAGGTGAGACACAGTCCCTGTGGATACTCTGCCTCTTTGCTGAAATTTGAACATCACTTCAATTACCTCTCTCCACTGTTGGCACCAACAATGTGTGGAATGTTACAAATTTCAGCATTTGAGTAGCTTTCATTCTTCTGTAGGTTATAATGCCTGCGTGGCTCCTACAATATGTGTTTTACCTTTATGGCAACACTTAACCTGTCTCAAACACACTATCTATAATTCATATGGGAAGCTACTTTCACTTTAGCGTATTGTATCAAACAATATAAAGACACATTTAATCAGACTGCAAGATATTACCATGCAAACCGACATATTGCCTACACTGATGTGTTCTGACTGTCACTAATTAACATAAAAAGTTAACTACCTAAATTCAGAAGAAGCTACACAACAATGCATTGTTGTCTTTGATGACATGGCTGGGAGATGCCAGGAGAAAGATGAAAAGTTATGTTTTTTTCCAGGACTTGGAAGAAATTGTATCATCTAGTATCTCTGATATGCAAATAGTTAAATATTTGAGACAAATGACTGAATATTTAGAGCTATTGGGGTTAATTATGTGTGTTAAATTACAATAGAAACAAGCCCAAAACATATATTTCAAACTTAGATAAAGAAATTAATTTGACATTCAGTATCTTTTTACCAATATATATGTTATGCCTGAGTATTACATAAAGTACCAGCTATTACTTATATATACATTTGCACATGTTTAAAATATTTTTCTCTATCAGGATACACATGCATTAATTTGAAACAAAGCCTGTCATCAGATATTATCAGCAAGTACATTAACTTGCATTTTCAAATTCAAATTCAGGTGTATGCCAGATTCTTTATGTGGACTAATATTGGCATGTTTTTCTTGCAATGGTGAAAAAAGATGATCTTTTTATCTGATTATCAAAATAAAAAACTATGTGAGAATCTTATTTCAAACTGGGAGTGAATCACTTGCTGTTTCTGTCTCAGCAAGGTGTTGTTATTGTTCATTTGTTGTTGTCAGTTTCTCACCTTTGTTGTTTTAAACAGAGGTAGTGCATGACCATATTAATTAGATGAGATATACAGTTTAATTTAAATGTATGTAATATATTACAATTCTTGCATGGCTGTTTAATGGGTATAGGTATCTTATTCTCTTTTAAGGCCATCACTAATTTTATGATCATAATAAAACTGGATGCACGCTGGGCACAATAATTGTGTTTCTTCATTCGATGTTATTATGTCCTTTTTCTTACTCCATGTTTATTGTTGTATGAGATCCTCACTCTGACCTTCTCGGCAGCCATTTAAATTGATCTTTTTGCAGTCTTTTATTTAAAAAGCAGATTTTAAATCAAAACCCTTCTCTATTTCACACACACACACACGCACGCACACACACACACACACACACACACACACACACA
>NTHP01000137.1:149353-165891 GCA_003416845.1 Oplegnathus fasciatus | reverse complement strand
TCTTAATGCACATGTATTTCATGCATATCAGTGGTAAATGTAATTTTTGTACTGTGTGGTAATGTATTGTATTTATTGTTGACTGACTATACTAATAGCATTTATCTAATTGTGCTCATACATGTTTTCCAAACATCATTTAACTTTATTTAAAGCTACACATTTGAAACGTTGCTCAATCAAAAACTCTGCTACAGAACCTCCTCCGTTTATCAAAACAAAATCTGCTTGAGGACAAGTCTTTGTTGGCTCACTGGCAATCCTCCACATAATCAACGGGATGAACAGAGAAAGATACCAGATGGACGAGAGAGAAAAATATCTTAGAAGAAAGCCTGTAGTTAAACTCTAACAAACTTGACAAATATGATACACAACATAAACAATGGCAATAATAAGCTGTTCTGTATAATCGAGCCAACGGGCTGGTCCTGTCAATGCGATCGCAGTTAATGCTTTCTGTAAGAGAGTCACATAAAACCTCTATTTGTAAAGCAATATGCTAAGCAAACAGAGGGTCTTTCTTAATATGCAATCTGGCATGTTTATTAGTCTTTTGCTTTTATATCTAATGACTAAAACATGAATGTTAAACAAAACAAGGAAACGAAGGAGGAAAGATACAGTTTATTTATAGGCCGTGGATACATCATATGGTGTCTTGACTAAAAGGAAAAAGTGACACGATGATGTGTACAGTATAATTTGTAATTTGTAATTTTATTTATTTCAAAACAGGGACAGCGCACAAACATTAATCTTGTACAACAAGAGAAGATGCATTGTGCCAGGTTGTAGCAGATTGCTATTTTCCACCTGTAGTCCCTGGGCAGGTTGATGGAATAGTACATATAAAATTAGTATAGAAAAAGACAATTATTAAGTAAGACAGAGCAAGGCAGAGAGACAATATATAAAATAGATAAAACATGAAAGCAGATTCAACAGGACAGGATAGGTTGCCCCCCAGCACACACACACACACACACAATTCATAAATGTGTACACTCTTGTCTTGACAATAACCAACGCTTAACAAGATGTGAGAAGGTGTGGGGACTTCTACGTGAAATAATGTCTGTTGGCAGAGTATTCCATTGAGTCATGGCAATGTAAGAAAATGATGACTTCCCAAATGCAGTTTTGCGTTGGAGTACACTACACTCACCCCTTGTGACAGATCTTGTTGTTCTTGTTGACTTTTCAGAGCAGAGCGNATCAGATTCTCAAAGTTTAAAATTTCATATTTATTGAGTATTTGACAGTGATGGTAGCGCTGTGGCTTTTTGTCATGGATTTTGAGGGCGCTTTTGTATAATGATTCGAGTGGTTTTAAAACGGTTTTGTTTGACTGGGACCAGCTTGTAATACAATATAAAAAATTAAAAAAAAATAAGTACAGGTGAAAGTGTGATCCTAACTAATTTCACTGTGCTGTGCAAAGCCAGTCTCTGACAGTAACCATCTCTCTGTGCTTGTGCATGTTTCTTCCCAAGATAGCTCAGGAGCAGTCTTCTTCATGATGATAAAAAGTATTAATTTAGCATATTTGATAAGTACTTATTTCATTCTCTCATCTCCTGTCTTGAATGCCCATGCAGCTGAAATAATGCCATTTGTCCAGTGGAGTGTTTATAACTGAGCGTAGAGAAAGCCATGATCATGCAAATTCAGTACAAAGGCTATTATGGGATATATTGACATTTAAACACAGAATGGTGGAATTTTTTAGATGTGGATCTTCATTGTAATGTGCAGTACTGATAATAAAAGAATAAATAATATTAACAGAAGTGTTAAGATTTTATTGTTTGTGCATGTTACATTTTTACACTTAGAGTATTTTATCAATAGACCTTGATGCTTGGAGTTAATGTCAGATAAGGAGAAATGTAGCACTCTGGCTTGGATGTTAGAGGGAAAGGGGTGAATTTATGAAAATACCCTTCCAAAATCATCTTGTGACTTGCCAGGAGGTCATATACCCCTGGCTCACCATAACTGTGTTGGAGTACTTCCACGAAAGCAATCCCACAGCTCTCAGACTCAGTGGCATTAGAGGAACTATGTGGGGTGCATGCAAAGAGAGCAAAAAACATGGAAATTTATTCCGGGAGGGGATAGTCCAACAATATAAAAGGTGGACTGGACAGAAAAGGTAATCAAAACAAAAGCTTACGTGTCAGGACCTGGTAGCGTTTGGCAAACCCTCTCCTGTGCCTGTCTAGTTTAAAGTAATTCGAGGCTTGGGATGAACATTAATGCAGGCGTGACTCTTCAAACTGCCTGCTGTTATTTTGCAGTTCTTGATCTTGATCTTCATCTTGTACCCTTCATAATATCAATCAGTGAACATGTGTGTTTTCAGTTTAGACAGTAGGATGTAAAACCTTGAACTGACCGCATTATTCACAGACTATTACTGAATTAAACACTGTATTTACAAAGCATCTTAAAAGAAATCTATCTCGGAAGCTTCTGTAAGACCAGACACAGGGTACACAGTGAAAAAAATAAAATGCGTTTTAATAGAATTACAAACATGACATATTTCATGTTGATTCATGATTTAAAAAAAATCACTTATCGTCCCATCACGGTTCCCAGCTCTGTCCTCATGCACAAACACGTCTACTGGCACACACACACACACACACACACACACACACACACACACACCAGACCATGCTTAATTAGTTATTTCCGGAAGTAGTGGGGAGCTAAATGCCAACCATCCGTCAGTGGTCTACCGCTCTCTCTCTCTCTTAACCTCCTCCCATCTCTTCTGTCTTCTCATTTTTATTCTTTTGTTTAATGTCTCTCGCTCTTCATTTATTCTCTGCCCTCCCTTTTACCTTTTCTCTGATCCATCCTCACATTCAAATCATTCGCCTTCTCCTCTCTCTCACATTCCTATTTTTTTATGTTACAGTAACTCCGCCTCCATCCCTCTTTCTCCATCTTCCTGTCTCACTTCTTCCACATCTCTCATCAGCTCTCTCCCCATCTCTCTTCCCCTCTCTCTGACTGAGCACTGAATGTGAGCAGTGGGAGGAGTCGCTAACCTTTCATGACCTTTATCTGCAGTGCATTGAGCTTTCTCTCTCTCTCTGTGCAGGTATTTACCCTGATAAATAAATAATAACAATTATTATTATGTATGAACAGGAAATAGCCCATACCATTCTAAACCCTATTTACTGGCGAGCACAGGTACAAAATCGAAGCACAGTATGCAACAAGTTAAGAAGAATAAGGGGGGAAAAAATAGAGAAATAGACCAAAAATGGCGTGTCCATAACTTGATTGCTAGTCATTTTGCCTCATTAGCATTTCATGCATGAAAGTTTTTATTTCAGTTTTGGCCCTTTTTAAAGAGTCCACTGACTTTACCACTCTCAGCCTGAGCACTCAAAATCTGCATGTACCATCTCTCGCAATTAGGATCATAATTTCCCGTAGTATGATCATATATACTGTAAGTAGCACTGTGACCACCAACCTCCATCCATTTTCATTTACTGTAGTAACTGACAGAACACCAATAGCACCAATAGTTAGAGTACGAAAATTATGTGAATTATATGTTATGGTCCTCACTGTTACCAGATCTTCCACCTATGGGAGATTTGAGGCTGACAAGATAAACAATGCTCTCTACCACTAGCATCAAAACAGTAAATGAGGGAATACCTTCTGGGAGGATGGTGTTCTCGCCTTCAGTAGAGATCACACACTTATATCATTTATGCAAAGATGCACTGAAACGGTTCTGGTGGCTAGTGGTGGCCCAGCCCCTCACGAAGAGCCGGGACAAGAAACACCACAAACAGCAGTTAATCCACCGAACCACTGGAAAACCCTTCAGGTTCCTCTGCAGGAAAACACCTCTTAGAATAGACACATCCATGAGGATGGGGGACCATCCATGGAAAGGGGACCAACATGGCAAAATCAGTTGGTGGTGTGTGAACCGTTGAAACGACTTGCCACATCAACCTACTACAGATATGACAGATGGGATTCTCTGTGTCCTCTTCATCTTCAGGCCGCTCCTTTGCTACAAGGATCTGTTGGTAAGGAAATGGGCCATAGAGAATATTTCCTCTTTGACAGCCCTCCATTTCCCAGGCATTCCCTTCCTCAGTGCTGACATCTAGAAGCGGGCCATCACACATAACAAATGCTATGTTGTCAGCACCCTCGCATCAAGAGACTCGGCTCATGAGGATGAAAGTGGGCCTGTTTGCCTCCTGGCTGAAAACCCATTGTCCTCTGTGGTTTTCCTTGAATCAACACAACAATCCATTCTTGTGGGTGCCTGCATTAGCAGAAAGCTGTTTGATGTGTTACCTCCGTCACATCTGATATGCCCCCTGTTGGTGAGGATCAGGCAGGAGCAGTTGGTGAGAAGAACGCATATAACCAAGCGCATGACAGGAATGACTCAACTAATGATGCTCTAACCCTGGCCAGTCCCCTAGCATTTTCTCAGATGAAAGAAACAACAGGCCAGATGACAGTTGTGGGGCAGCCACTTATTATTTGGGCACTGAGTGGATGAGTCTGGTGAATTTAGGGTTGTTCTAAAGTACACTTGCTCTGTCCACCATTTCTGCCTAAAAATCTAAATGGATGGTTCATGACGAAAAGAGGATTTTCCCACTACCCTGTTCAATTAGTTCCACATTGTTTTACTCTAACCTCTACTGGACAGAGGCTTGTCGCAGGTGTATGTACCATCTATTTCCTCTTGTCGTTTTGGGTTTGGCAAGAGGGCTGTATTCAGTCACTTTATCTTAATATGCCTCCTGCAGGGAGTGAGGCGTGTGTTTAAATCCCCTCAGTGGGAGCTTCCGGTGGAGCTCAGAGCTCTCTGGAGTTCTCTTTGAGCAAATCGAATAAATTTCATTAAAGGTCCTCTCTGTCAAGACAGCTTTTCCACTGGTTTTGACTTCAGCCAAAAATGGTGAGCAATTTTTACACCAGTCCACCATCAGTCCACCCAAGTTACTTGTCAGTTTGAGGAGATCACCTTGTTTTTTTTTGGCAGCCAATGACACCGAACCATGAAGAGCCACTGGAGGCAAAATAAAAATCTCTGAAACTCCACATGTTGCCTCATGAAAACAGTGTGTCCATGCTTGCAAGCATATCATATCATAGATCATGCTTCTTTTTAAAAATTGCGTACATAAGCGTCCCATTTATGTGACTTTGTGTCAAGCCGCAACTCATTTTAGTGTGTCCCTGTAATTTTGGACACAAAAGGATGTACAAAATAGGGAATCCAGAAACTGCAAAAAGTATCTTCACCCTCACAGACATTTTTCCACAGTTGGTAAAGACAACATTTATCTCACTACCGCATAACAGTGTCTTTCGTAGCTCTTTAGTGGATCACTACATTACCTCCATGTGAAGTCCCATAAGGTTAAACATTTTTTAAAATGTTCAACCCATCTCTTTTTGGGCAAATCCCATGCTGCCTGCTCTCTCACAGTGTCTTGAGAAGCAAAAGTGTCCCATAGAAAATTAATCGGAGCAGAAGTCTCCTCACACCACAGTGCAGCCGTTGGTTCTTCACCCTAAGTCATCCTTTGTGCTTAAAAAGATCAGGCGTTCTCTCAGGTTCAGGGCAGTTCGGCATCATGCCTTTTTTTCCCTTCACCTCACACTAGGAGGAGAAGAGACAAACTGCATTGCATGTTTGCAGGGGAAAGAAGTGATGCAGCGTTCCTGAGACCTTCCAGAGAATACCAGAGCACCCCTTTGTCTGCTGTGGTACTGTACATTTTTCAGAGTGCTGCACTGTAAAGGGCCTTGATCAGACCTGTAGAGCTGTTCAAGGGCTGGTCTTGTGCACATAGAACTAGAGTTACAAATCATTTAGGTAAATAGAAATGAATAAATACATCTGTGTGTGTATCTAAAGGTTGATTTTGAGTACATGCATGCATGTTGGCATTCAGTTGATAACTGCTGCATATGACAAGAAAGGAAAGTTGAAAAAACAACAGTAATATTATGTGCTCAGTTCACAGTGTGCTGGCCCCAAGGCAAAATCACTAAGGTGTGTGTGTGTGAGAGAGAGAGAGAGAGACTAACAGTGCAAGTAGCCAAATTGGCAGGTGCACAAGAATGTTTAATGTTATATAATTTAGCATGGTTTCTTTTGACCTGGAAAGAAACAATGCTCATGTTACACCTCTACAAAGAAAATGAGCCGCAGCACACTGCAGTGTGTGTGTGTTTGTGTGTGTGTCTGGGTTGTTCTCTGCCACAGAGTAACTAAGCCAACTCAGAGAGGGAGAAACGAGGAGCAGGGGAATGCAATGAAGGAGATAAATGTTTTTTATTCAAAGGAGCCCAGCCTGTGGCGCCGTGCTCCTTCTCTTTTTTCCTCTCGTTTAATTAAGAAAGCAATCCCTCCTTCCCCTGAGCTCCCTCACTCTTAGTCTCACTCGTTCTGGCGGAAGCCACGTTTAATAAATGATCATGATGATAATGGGGGGTGACAGGGAGTGGTGTGTGGGTGTGCAGGCATTGTATGTGGGTGTACATGCATGCAAGTGCATGCGTGGCTGTCAACACCACTCTAACACATATAGCAGTAACACAGAATTAAAATTCTACATATGACACAGTAAATTAGTTGTGCTAACACAGAGGAGCAGAAGATAAACTTTACAATAACAAGCAGCTGCTATAGCTGCTATAGCTGCTATAACTGCTTTAGCTGCAGCAAAATAATTTTTATGGGATCAACAACATTTATTTTTTCATCTTTTTCATTTATTTTCTGGCACTGCTTGATGCCACCCCGCTAATACTCCCAAAGCAGTATTTTGTCATATCATTCTGCGGAAGACAAATAAAGCTGAGATATAAAGTTGAGTGTGCAGGATGTTCCTGTTTGGAATACTGTGGTTTTACACCTGAATTGGCTTTACTGAAAATGAATTTGAATATTTTTGCCATTACATCGAAAATAATCTATTCCATCATAACACTGCAGGCAGTGTTCATACCAGCAGTTTGGTTCCCTTGAGGCTTCCCGGTTTCAGTTCATTGAGGGTTCAAGAAATGCCTCATATCTTCCCGATGTCTGTCATTACCATTTCACATTCAGGAACACATGAACTGGAAACAAATTTAAATGTTTAAAAAGTTTTCCAATGCGCACTGTTGTCACAGAAAAACGCCTTGGATTACAGCTCTGCTGCACTCAACATGTTCTCCAAATTAAACAACAAAATACTTAGTTTGACCTTGCCCTCCAGAATTTTCTGATCTGATGCCGCTACTGGCAGGACAACATCCTTTCTCTGTGCCTTCCAAAGTGGTTACAAATCACTGTTGAAAACTAAATCTGTCTTATGATGTGACAGTGCTATGGTTAAGGTTTGTTAGGTTTAGGTACAAAAACGACTTGGGAGACAGGTTGAAATGACTCCTTCGTTAAGATTAGGGGACCTTCGTAGTCATGACCGCAATAATAACCACTTGATTAAGGTTTGCGGGCGATCGTGGTCATGCTTTCAAAGGAACCAAACTCAATCATTGGTAGGAAGTGGGAAATGACCAGCGGCCTCCCATGTTAAAGTCAGATGGTTTCCTTCCATCCTTCCACCCCAGCCTTTGTTGCTCTATAATAACGTCACCTTACTTACTCCTCGGCTCCAGTCATTATTACTATGGCCGCTTACTTAAAGGTAAACATATGTCATTTTGGGCCACTTCCTGAAATGACAGATTCTGTCGTTATTCTGGGGAGCAGAGCCTCACTGTTCTTCTGTCTGTAATATGATCATGTTACACTGTACGCTGTAAACAGGCATGTCAGGTATACAGTCCACAGCTTGAAGCTCAAAATAACATCTAAGAATATCATGTCGTTAAAATGCAATTTCTTTTAGAAGCATTGTACTTCATGATAGCTGACATCACAGAAAAAGAAGAGTTTGTAAGAAAACAGTGAGGCCAGTAATTGTTAAAAAAGGCATTGCAGAATTGACAGAAAACTCAGATGACAGTGACTCCTATAAATGTCACAAGAGTTGATAAAACTACTAAAAGTTGAACTTACCTTTTAAAAATGGCGCCTTCTGGGTGCTCACCTGCGTAACAGTACGTTGAGCCAATGACTGTGACGTCAACACATTTTGTTTGAGGGTGGGAACTGTCACGCTTTGTGTAGGTCAGCTCGGTAATCCCCTGCTGTGAATACATCTGAACACCAGAAAATGGCTGCAGATGGGAGCTGTTACATCAAGTGAAAGAAATGAGCAGAGGAAACCCCGCACTGATACTGTTATGGTGCAACATATTAATACACAGCGGGACCTGTGCCTTAAGTAGCTAGCAGCTAGTTAGAATTAGTGTTTAAGAATGAAAGAAGTTTGCCCGAGGTGTTTTATCCTAACATTAGCATCCGTGTGTAAAATGGACACAGTTGTGGTTAGTGTGGCTTAGCATTACTGTAGTATAAAGGCATTGGGGTGAATGGGCAGAGTATGGCTGCCCTACAACTGATCCATGCTGACATGTGTTGGGGGTGGAGTAGTGGCAGCAGTGGTTCATGACAGGGGTGGAGGGGAGACAAGATGAAAGAAGAAGCCAAGGATGGGGAGGGAAATGAGTGGAGTAAATGGAAAATGAAGAAGCACAGGGTGCATATAGGCATGAGAGGAATAGAGTGGCAGAAATGAGAGAAAGTAGGAGGAGAAATTGGAATGGGACAGAGAAGACAAAAGTATGAGATGGGAGAATGGGAGTAAGGAAAGATAAGATGAAAGGAAGGGATGGCTTAAAAGGGGGAGCAAGAGAGCTGAAGACAAAGGGAGAGAAGGGGAGAGAGTAAGGAGAACAAAACAGGGTAGAAGAGGGAGCAAGGATTATGGAGAGAAAAGTGGACCAGGGAGTTGGAAAGTAAAAATTGGTAGTTGAGAGGAACGAGGAAAGGAATGGGAAAGGAAAAGATGAAAGACGGGTGGGAAGAAAAAAATTAAAAGTGGAGTAAAGCAGTAGAGACAGGAAATATGAACAAAGGCAACCTGCCAGACTGGAACACTGATATTGGACAATTCAGCAAAACCCCAAATTATGTTCAGTGACAATCAGTTTTACACACAATGCCAATGTTTTTAAAACTTTTCTTTCAACAATATCTGCATATGGCAACTACAGCATGGTTAGGGTTAGAGAAAGATCGTGGTTATGGCAAATAAACTATAATTAATGTATGGTTAAGATATGGCAACTAAACCACTTGGTTAAGGTTAGGGAAAGATTGTGGTTATGATTAATAAAAAGGCAAATGTAGGTGTGCATCTACATCTCTACACAACTGTCCACCACAACCTTATAATACTTACAATACTTCCTGCATCGGCACTGAATGTCTTCCAATATGGACGTAATTCCCAGGGATATTAGGCTGGAAACAAGGGATCTAAGAGAAGGAGAAGCACAAAGAAGCACTGAGGATGTAAATCTAATGGTAAGTGAAAAGTGAAACCAGGAGACAAGAGGAGGAGAAAATGGAAAAAAAAAAAGTCACAGGAAAAAAATGTTGAGAGAGAAGATAAAGAAGAGCAGACAGAGAGATGCCAAAAACTGCAAGGACAGACAGAAAAATGGACACACCGACATGGGAAAAGAAATTATAGCGGGACAAATTAAAAGAGCAAGAGAAAGGCCAAAAAAGACAGAGGGGTATCCCTGGATCTCTGTGCCCCGTTCTGATGAGTGTTCTTTGCAGAAACATATTTTATTCATCCACTGCTTCACTTCCTCTCTCACATCCTTTCTCCGTCTACTTGCTTATCATCTCCCTTTCTCTTCAGGGTTGCTCCCAGGCTCAGGGACTGTTGCCATCTTCTTTTGCACACGGGTTTTTATAGAATTTGTCTCTTATTTCCATTTTTTCTGCATCTCTTCCTTGCCCTCTCAATTCCCCTCGTTGCTCCCTCTTCTGCTTTTTTTTCCTGCCCCTTCACCCTCACACATATTGCTACCAATTACTCTAATTTCTGGAGTCATGTCACTGCTGCGACATACATCGAGTTACCCTGCATATGGAAGACAAGACGTACACACAGTAAATGGAGCAGGGCAGATGCGCTATTGCACTGCATAATAGGCTATTGAGTGCAGTCATGTAAACACACAGGCATAAACATGCATAAACACATCAACAAATAAACAGATGCGAAGCTCACTTTTTTACTGCCGCTACGGTCACATGTCTTCACCTATGTCTGTCTCTCTCTCTGTCTGTCTCTTATTCCCTCTTGTACAAACAAAGCCAGTGCAGTGCAGTGACAGTTAATTGAATGGGGTAACTACAGGGTTGCACTTTATAGGGAAAATACTCTACTGGAGACTTCAGACTGTGTCAAAAACAATATGTAGCATCTACTCTCTGGACAAGCTGGAATAATGGAATTGTTGTTTTCAATGGTTGATAAACCAAACCTATTACATTAACCCTATAGCTTCCCTGGAGACCGAATTACAAAAAAAGAAGCATCATCCTATAAATAGAGGCAAAAATGATAGGAGCCAGTGATTTCTGACACTGGTTAAAAACTAAATTGTATAATGAAAAAAAAAAACAATTAAAAGGCGGAAGATTGTCTGTAATGTACTGTAATCTTGTAATGTGCAATTTGGGCCGATTAATGACGAGTGTTTGAATGAGTCAGGAGGAATGATTCACATTTTTGTACCGGTGCACACACAGCTGTGCGCCGCTACTTCAGCCAGCTCTTCTGAGTATGTGACTTGCTCAATTACTTACAAAAACAAGTGAAACGAAATGAAAGATGTTCTCATTTCACTGAAAGAGCTTGAAAGAGCCATCTTCCTGGAGGAGAACCAATCACCGCTGCAGACGCTTGGCAACTAATCTCTGACTGGCATTAGGGCCAATTGTGACCAAAAAGAGGACAACAGACTGTCTGTGAAACAGGGGTAAAATTTCAGCGTAATTCAATTTATTGGTAAACATAGGCACAGGGGGTGGGAGGGGAGCTGTGGGTTTTAGGCCTCGACTGTGAGCAACTGTCATGGCTGAAGGAAGCGTCATTCTGTCTTTGTGGTGATTTGGACTGTGAATCAATCGAGCAAACACAAATCCGTCTCTTATTAGTCTTGATGAGACTTGCCCGGTATTGGCCATGCAGACATGCAACGGCAAAATCAAGAGGAAGGTAGTATAAGGCAAACCAGCGTGACTTGAATATCAACTAACACTTAACCTTCAGAAACTTAAATTCATCAATAATTCCACTAAATTATTCAAACCTCTGTCCGTCGCTCTCTCTGCCCCCGTCTCTCCCTCTGAGTCTGGTACAATGGCGCCCTGTGGGCTTCCTGTGCTGACAGGAAGAGAGCTGCTTTTCACAGCCGGCCAAGACACGCAGCTGAGCGGAAGACGAGCCCCCTTTCTGAGCTTGTCTCTGCCCGCCGCACCCCCACCCCTTCCCCCTCGTTTTCTGGATCACACTTTTACTCTCATCCACCCCACCGTCTTGACCATCCTCACAACTGTCTCCCTTCCAATTTCTCTCTCTGAATGAACTCGCCCTCGCCCGCTATCTGAGTGAGGGCGAGTACCCACTTAATAGCTCTTGTTCTGCTCATTTTCATTTGCTTCTTCCCAATTTGAACATTAAATCTACTCTCCTCCCTCAATCACACGCTGCACATTCTCTCCGATTCTTTTTCTTTATCTGTCCCTCCAAGGAGCCCTCCCTATAAAATTCCCTGTCACTCTTTTGTGGACCATTGTTTAGACATTTTAGCTGCTTCTCTTCCTTCAATTCGTTTACCTCTCAAATCTCTTCCCTCCCCACCTGCTCTCATCTCTGAGTCTGTGCCCTCCTCCCCTCTGTCTCCTATGTGCCCTGTCCTTCCTACCCTTCCTTTCTGCCCTTATACCCTCTCTCCTCTCATCATCCCACACCACTTATTTGCTTTTTTCATGACTTTGTCTGCGCTGTCTTGTTCCCTCATCCCTTCCAGCTCCTTCCCATACATCTCTGTCTTATGCCCTTTTTTGTATGGACCTATGTAGCTTCATACGATGAAATTGCCATATGGTGTATGTATCTTTACTAGTTTTTTGTTTGCAAACCCTGCAGTGATTTAAATGTTCCTATTCTTTACACAGACTTTGTCCTCTAACAGACACTAGAGGCTCCAATACAATTGAATACTTTGCTAGTAATCATGACAAGCCTAATCCTCCATTATCAGTGATGTATAATCCATATATAATATGGCTGTTTCCACCCCGTTTGGTGTCTACTTCATTTGAGTACAGATCATTGAGACAGTCTCCACCTTTCTTCTCTCAAATCTGATGGGCTGCCTTCTTTTGTCCCTTGTCCTTTGGAACAGGAAATTGAGCCAATTTTAGGACTGTCGGTTTCGAGTGAGTTTGCCCTCCAATAGCCAAACTGTGAATGGTAAGTTTTACTTTACTCACAGGTCCTTTCTCTATCTGTCTACCATACACGAGTCAATAGGCTCAGCTGGGAAGGCACAGCTTGACAGTGGTGAGGTCTGCACTTATGATTGACTGCTCTTACTTCACTCTTACAACTGATGCTGTAACATCTAAAAAAAAAAAGCTCCCTCTGTTGCAGAAGCAGTGCCAAGTCTGAATAAAGGTGCTCCCTGCCGAGGCAGGTGCGGCAGTTTTCTGTCATTCTCAGGGTGCGTGGCCGTGCAGCGAGTTTGTGGCTATTGTGTGGTGGCTCTCACTGAACAAAGCTGTGGTGTCTGTTTCAAGGAGGCCATTCTGTGAGCTCCACGGTTTGATTTAAACAGCTTAATCTCCTCTTGTTTGTGGCGACAGTGTAAACAGTTTGTGAACTGATCTGTGTTCCACCTCCTGATGAGCTCATTAAATGACCCTTTTGCTGCTCCCTCGCTCACTTTTAGGCAGCTAGTGAGTCTGTTACTGTATCTGTTTTTTTTAGCTCTCACACCCATTGATTCTCCATTACTTTCCCTCTGGTTAGTTAAGGAGTGTGTCACAGCTCATCTGAGTCATCCCTCATGTTACATGATGTGGAACAGACGGAGCGGGGAGCACCGATAGGTCTGTCTTCTTTTCAAGTGTCTAAAAGTGAGTCTCAGTGATCAGCTTCGGTGCTGATGTCAGCAGCAGTGACTGCAGTTGAACCCGGTTGGACATCTCTCTTTGCTGATTGTTGTTTCAACTGGAAAAGTGGCCAATTGCAGAGTTGCCAATTTGACAGTGAATTTTCTCCTTCAGCAGTCAAATGGAAAATGAGGGAGACATGCACAGCAGTAGTTCCTTGAAAGCTTTTGAAAAGTTAGGATTTGCTTGCTTTTCTCCATTTTATATATAAATGTCTGCTGAACACCTTTCGAATATTTGAATGTTGGCCAAACAAAATAGCCATTTTTAAAGGCCCTGAAAACTTTCAGTTAGCTTCTTATGATGAGTGATTGGGTCCCAGATTTTCAAAGTTTGAACAGTTTTTGGTTATTTCACATGAGAGATTTTAGTATTTCAGTTTATGTCCTTGCTTTTTTAACTGGCCTGAAGCGAGTAGGGCTCAGCTGGAAAAAAGTAATGTCATTTATTAACATTGCTCCATTTAGAGTTTAGCCAAATTTGAATAAAAATGAGTTTACAATTGTGGGGTTGTTTGCTTATGTTGAGTTTTTGAGTGGTAAACTCTCAATAAATAATAATTAAGGGTGTTTTTACATCTGAATTTTAACATTGATTGTTGCTTATTTAGTCACAAACTTTAATGTTAAAGAGAAAAACTTAACATAACCTAACTACTTGTGGTAGCTTGTGATGGACTTTTGATCAATATTGTGACCTTGTATGACCTGGATGATTGACAGTTACTTGAAAAAATAATCAAACGACCAATTAATAACTCAAATAAGCCTTAGCTGTCCATGTGTTTTTGGGTACGTGAAAGGCTCACTGATATTTATTGCTTTGCACTGTTTCTCTTCATACCCACTTCAGAGTCAACTGCCCCAACTAGACACTTCACACATGAGCACACTTTCCAACCAACATCCACACCCACAAATACTCTCAGTTTAATACACCATCACAGCCTCAACCTCATCCTATGTCGTCATCCTCAGGCAGTCTAATTTCCTGAATTCACACACCGCACACAGCTGGGATTCTGTCTTGACATATAAACTTAGTTTTGGTTTGTGTGCATGCATGTGTGTGTATATGTGTGAGTACGGGGGAGTAAATGTGTGATTGAATGTGTGTGCCAGTGCTATGTATAGAGTCAATGTGTGAGTTGAAGTCTGATTGGATTCTATACACCACATTGAACACACATGCCAGCTGAAACAATCTCTCATTCTTCTTGTAGACAGTATGTCTCACACATTCCCAGTTTTTTTTTCTTGGCATGTGACGTAACTCAAGCGATATGCTAACTCATTCACACACTCTCAAACTCACTCAGACTTTTAGCAGGCAGATTCTCCACAAGGAGAAGCTGTTCGGTCATTGTCAGACATACACCTACAGGCAGAGAAAGTCACAGCCGTTGCAGTTTAAACACTTATAGATATATACATTCTATACATACTGTATATATACAGTCTATACATACTGTATATATACACATATACAAATATATGAATATATATACATATGTAGTAATCAGTCCATCAGATAAGTAATCCACAGTATTAATGCTGGCAGAAGTCACCAGATATGTAGTTTTGTAATTCATGTAACATGTAATTTTCCTCAGTTGTGACTGAATCTCTTCCTTCCTTCTCCAAACAAACCCGGAGGAAAGATTATCCACAGAGTGACATGCAGTATGAACTCTAACCCTAACCCAGTAATCAGCAGTAAATACGCTCCATTTAACAAAACTCTTAAATTTTGCAGGTTTCAAATGCAAACTACAAAACATCAATAAATATGCACTTGAAGCATTTATGCAAAAAAAAGTAAAATGTAGTCTAAACACGTGTTGCCTGCAAGTGGTGCAAGTAGAGCTATTATTTCCCTTCACTAATAGGTGCTGCAGCTTGGACTGAAACTGCAGGTCCACGACTGGTGGACATCAATTTCAGTAGAGGTTGAGACATCAATTTCTACCAATAGTAGCCTCAATAGACCATAATGCAATTTTGCCACAAGGCATACTATGACTGAAGATGCAGTCATCTCAGTGTTCACAGACTACATTGCTACTTTAGATTGATAGTATGCTAATAAATTCCCGCTTGGTGTTGAAATAATTCTAGGAAATACAGAAAACAACCAATTGAATATAGAACTGCATAAAAGAAAATGCAGGAAATAACTAACTTAAGTAGAAATATCTGAGCTAGGTTTAGAGCATGGAGACCAAAAAAGCACTTGATCAAAAAATAACCTTAAATAAGATGAAAATCACTGAGCATAAAAAAATGGTGTCATCCAGGTGACAGAGAATCTCCAGCCACATTATAATAACTGAAAATATGGTTGTTGTCTCAACCTGTCTGTACAAACCTCCTTTGATGGAGGCTATACCACAATTTTTACAGACTCCAGTCACAGTACTTACTTTTTTCTTTGGTATTTAGATCTAAAATGAATTCTACCAACACAAAAATGTAACTGGATTTGATGGGAGAACATGAGTGCAGAACATGTTTATTAGGCCCCTGCAGTATAGTGTGTAGACACAGACAGACTGTAAGATATTACAGTCTTGCAAAATATTGTTTGGAGTGACAGATGTTACAAGGGACACAAGGGCATAAAAAAGAACAGATATGAAAAAGCATAAAAAAACATGAGCAGGGACTGTGAGATGTGGTACCTATTAGGAGCAAGTGTGAATGGGAGGAGCAGAAATTAGAGTGATTGAGTGGACAAGTGTGCGGGATGACAGCGGCGCAATGGAAGTGAGAGACTGGAACAGAGGAGACAGGAGATATTGCAGAGAACGTGTTGGATATTAAGAGAAAGGGAAGAAGTGAGCCAGTGGGAGAAGAGGAGATGGGAGAGGTAGAGGATGAGGGACAGTGGTGGGGAATGGCAGGATGGGAGGGATTGAGGCTCAGATTTGGGGGATGATAAGGGTAGACGGATAGAAGGAGAGTGAGCTGAGAAGAGCGATAAATGGAGCGAGAGGGAAGAAGAAGAGAGTGGAGTGAGTGAGCATAAAAAGGGAGAGGAGAAGATGAAAGGAGATGAGGGGAGGTCACTAGTCTTTTTTTTTCTTTTTCATTCAGACAGAAGTGTCTCTGAGTGAGTCTCTTGAGGCTTACACACATACAGTATATACGCATAAACACACACACGTACACTCACACACACTCTCTGAATGTTTCATGGCTTCCATTTGCAAGATTACATCTTTCAATTAAGACTGAGATGGTTGTCTCATGGTCCCTGTGTGTGTGTGTGTGTGTGTGTGTGTGTGTGTGTGGGTGAATAAAAAACGGTGCTAAAGATGATATTCTCTAAGAATATTAATTTACCCAATGTCTTTATAACA
>NTHP01000137.1:135950-148602 GCA_003416845.1 Oplegnathus fasciatus | reverse complement strand
AAGAGGTCCAGACTTAAACTCTGGCCCAAGACCTGGACTTCTGATCTTCAACAGCTTCCACTATAATCAATGAAGTCAGTAAAAAGATACGTTACGTGGCACATCAGCTCCACGAACGGTCCGCATACGTTAAATGTTCAATGTAGCCAAAGCATAAGTTTTAATTATAGAATCTGAACTTTCTCCATGTCCCTAAAACACCCAAATTACCAGAAAAAATCTCCATATATCAATATCAATATCTTCAATGTTAGCTACGACCCTGGCTGGAAAACAGAGAATGAAAAGAAGGAAAAGAAGAACAAAACGTACATTTCTCATTTTCCACTGTCCTAAGTGAACCATTCCAGCGTTATTCAACTTATTACATCACTTGTATGATTTCATGTGAAAACTATATGCTCATTGTGTGTTGTGATATGTATTTTGCAGCTTTACAGTGAGGACATTTTTGAGCTGAAATTCCATCACATATTTAATTCCACTAACAGAATACCTTCTCCATTGGAAGCCTTAATCCATCAAAGAAAACTGAGTGGTTTTCATTTCGTCTAAAGCTCTCTTGTTCCTCTCAGGCAATAACCTTGATAACTGCCAGCGAGTTCCTGCACGAGCAGCGTTACTATCAAAGCAAAGGAATAACTTTGTTTATACTGGCGCTGATAGCTGTAAACTGCATTTGATACCAGAATTGGAGTTGATACTTGAAATTAATGATATTACTGTCAATTTGCATCACATAGTTTTGAGATGTTTTTTTATTGCCTTGTTCTAACACCAGCAGCATCAAAGCAAACTAGAATATCTCTGCAAATCTCAGCTTTTTACCACTACATGTATGTATCATTTCAACATCTCAAGTGTTTTTTCTGCTTATATCAAACCTTAGATAATTTGAGAAACATTTAGCAGTGCTGAATCATAATGAGTATGTCAAATTCTAACTTGTATTTTTAGCATTTACATAGCTTCTCTGAATTCATGTCGCATCTGTGGACACGTGTAGCACTGTTCTACCAGTCTTTGTAAACAGCGCCCTAGGTTTTTCAATATCAACTCAATAGTAATGTTTTCTATCACGTGTACTTGTTGTATCATTGAGTTGATGACTGCCCATTTGCTGGAAAAATAAATAGTCTAAGTTTGTGTATGGCCTCACTTTTGTTGCACCTTTAAATCCCTTCAACCTCACTTACCTAAGTAAAAATGAACCACATAAAACAATACACTAACAAACCACAAATTATATTATATTTATTCAACTAGATTTCAGGCCCAAATAATAAAGAAAAGAACATATTTCTCTAACTTTTTTAAAACCAAAATTCAGGTAAACAAAAAATAGTTCCCCTTCCTCCCTCTTGGGGGTGGTATACCAACTATACTTCACAGATATACCAAATTCTTGGTACCCAAACACTGAGAGTTGGGCAGTTTTAAACAGGTAACTATAGCCTCACTTTACTGTAAATGTGTGTAAAACAATACCTCCAATTACCACCTTTAAATGTCAGTCATACTCAAAATGTCTAAATTGTTCAAGTATCTCAACAACTCAAATTGCTTAAATACCTTAAATACTCAAGAATTCCAAATACTCAAATATTTCCAATAATCAAATATCTCTAGATTCTGGTGTTTAAACATGAACACATACACTTATCTGAACCAAGTGCGTCCAAAACACATACGTAAGAAAACGAATTCAAATAAATTCAAATAAAGTAACCTCCGTTGCAGGCCTGATCGTGGCTTGGGTACATTGAGCCACAAATATGATGAAGGCCGCTTATTGTGACCATCCACAGAACTGGATCACTCACCCACCAGCAGTCCGATTGTTAACAGTCCTTTATGGCTGACAACAGCTGGCTCCTTCACAAACAGCTCCTTGGCAACGGATGAAGAAAGTCTGTAGTCCCTCTGCGATATCCACAAAGGTGCTAAGGCAGTCCAATATCCGACACTCGCTGAATTAACATTAGCTTTACGATGCGAGACTAAAATCAGCAGATTAGTTTTTACAACTTATTCACGTGTAAACCCATGTATCTTTCATACAAACTAATTAAGCTGCATTCACAGACGTACGTCATTTACAGTAATCTCATTGTCACATCTCATCTCATCTCATTGTAACAGTCGTAGCCCTTTAACACTGCATTACATGTTAAATAACTATAAACGTGAAAAATAAAGAAAACACCCTCAGGATTATAATAAAAATAACCCAGGTGGTTACACATGACTAATACTAATCACTCTCATCTTTAACTGTAATTACCAGTGAGCCCTTTGGATATGGAAATGTGGCTCATTCAAAAACAGTCTGGAAACAGACAAACTTTCAAGTCCTGGACAGTTAGGACCAACTTCTTCTCAGCCGGCTAACTGATGGCTTTATGCTTTCAACCGTGTAATGTTTGCAGCATTTCCAAACTAAAAACATATTATTTGTTTATAAAGACAAAACTGCTTTACCTTGTTATTCTATTAGCTTTTACAGTTACAATGTTACAGTCGCAGCAGTAAGCCAGCTTATTGTGGTGTGTGATGTATGCTTTGGTGGATTGCAATATAATATCAAGGCAGAAAAATACAGTTCTTCTTGTAGTAGATAGTTTGGCTGATGGCGTGCTATAACACTACTTTGTGAGATTTTGAGGCTTTCTTGGAAATGTCACTTACTGTAATCTAAGTCCTGGGTCATTGGGTTTACTTTCTTATTATATTATATCAAATGGAAATTTCATGTTGTTTATCTAAATCTGTGGAAGGGATTTGATTTTCTGAGTAAATGTTGTTGCAGAGCTCAGTAGGGCTTAGGAGACATACAACGGTATACAAAGTTCAACTGGAGGTTCCCTGACATAATGTATGAGTGCTTCTTGCTTAAAAAGCAAACAAAACTGAAAAAAACAAAAATGTAAAATACTGACAAGCAAATTATTACACAAATATGAAACAAAAATGACATTTGGGAAACTTCACTTACGTGATTGTAAATGTATTTCCTTTTTCTGTTTGCCACATAATTTTATTAATTTATCAATGCATCATACACTCAATAAGTCAATAAATTCCTGCCAATAAGCAATTTTCCATCAGTAACCTATATCATATGTTGCTTTCATTGATTTTGTTAAATTCTTTAATAGGTTTTGAAATTGCAAATTTGCATATGTAAAATGTAAAAGTACTTGTTTGCAAATACTGCACATGACTCATTTAGTCAGTTCTCTATCAAAACTGGATAAAAAAGAATAAGGGAATGTATTCACCACATGCATCATTTCGTGACCGTTTCTCTTTGTTGAATGGCTGCAGGGCGGTTTTAAAAAGCTCCGTTTTTGTTCAGTCAATATGAAAAATTATTTTGTTGCACAAATTGTATAGTATTGTCTTCAGATTTTTCTACTAACTGTGTATTCATTAAGTGTAATGATTTGGGACTTGCCCTTGTGCTCTCTCTCTCGCCACTATAAATAAATTATTAGCCCACAGTGGGCGGCACCCCTGCTGTCTACTGAAAAGCTGAGATAGAGACTGTAGATAGAAGTAACACCTCTTGTGAATATGTTTGTGTTCTTCATGAGGAATGGTTACTGTGACCTCAAGAACATTAAGCACAGTGTAAGCTATAGTGTCACCTGCGATCCTCACACACTCTCTCAGCTGCACATATTGTACTTTACATGCTTGTGTCTGCATCTGCGCGCGCACGCAAACACAACGGTGGCTCTCCAAGATCACAATGAAACCTACTGGTTATATTTGTCATTATCAGTGTGTCAGTGTAACATAGCAGCGTGACAGAGTGTCAGTAGATAATTGCCCAAAGTCAGAAAGCTTAATGTATCTACAGCAATGAACACCTATTATCAGCTGTCAGCTTGTTATCCAAATATCCAATTACGGGTTGTCATGTTATGGTGTGTGAACAAACTAAATGACATGAGATCACTCCCACACACACACACGCTTGTGGTTGATGCATATCACCTTCTGACATGGGCCTTCATTTATTCTGCCATAACACAAACCACTAACCAACCATGGATAAATGTGGTGTAAGTGTTGTTATAATTGATAGAATGTTTTCCTTCCCTTAATGTCAGACTGAAATTTGGCAACAATACATGGACACAAAAAAGATACATCGAGGTTACTAATAGTACTTACAGAAATACATGTTTCATTGCTTACTGATAAGATTCAGAGCATTACGCATCATTAATCGTGGTGAGTGCTGACATTTCCACGGTGTTTATGTCTGGATATTTTCTTTTATCATGAAAGAAAGTTAGTTTTAGAATGAATCAAGTGTTTACTTCCTCCAAGAACGGACAGATGCTATCACACTTGTGTCATTAAAGCCTCGATCTGATTGCTGCACTGTGCCCCCGTCGTCTGAGATTGTTGCTTAAGCTTTGTTTTTGTTTCATATTCGATGGGGTGCAGCTTTCCTTTCGCAGTAGCCAGGGGAAGCAGGGGAGAGTTTGCAAGCCCCAGACCTTGAAAACAAACCAAACAGCTTGTGTACGCCAGTTAGTGTTGGCTGTCAAAAAGTGTTGATTCCACAGGAAGCCCCTCTCAGATGAAAAATTCATTAATTTGGTTTCTACAATGGAGATATTACATAACTGTGTGTCCCGACATCCTCTCATGAGGCAAAAAGACCTTCTGTCGTTCCATGGAACAAATGTGTTGCTGTGAGAACCCTGCTCTTAACAGTGATTGCAGATTGGGGGGGCTTAACCTATTATTTGCCAAACCACTCACCATTTAATCAACACATACAGCTTCTAATCACACTCAAACATCTCTTTTAAATTTTTCTTGGCTTTGTCTGTCCCCTTTTTGTTCATAGAAAGCCTCTATCTGTCTGCCTGTGCTCACTTTGCCATTTTTTTGGTCTCGCATGCGGTGCTGACTCCCGTCGCCATAGGTGGTCCGGTCATGTCATTCATAATAAATGACCGCAGGTTTACTTCCCCCTTAACCTGCGTGACTTCCACTCTATTTATATCTGAACTGTCATTTCACAATCATAGACACACACACTATATAACACCCACAAAAATATGTCTACAGTCTTTTCTGTTACAGTAAAATCAATACATCACATGTATCTGTCAAGCCCTTTTACTGTTTCAGCATGTCCAACAGCTACGTCTGTCTCTGTCTTTCTCAATTTCTCCATAGTCATTGTAGTGACTTGACTTGAGAGAGTTTGAGGAACAAAGGGTGACACTAAGAATCTCTTAAACTGATCACAGATGGGTGTCATAAGCTCTTGAATAATCAAAGACATTGCTTGCCTTTTTTTTTAAAAATTAATATGCTTTGTTTGTCAGCNTAATTACTGATGGGATTTTAAAAAAAAATTGTCAAATCAGCAGAACACTGGAATCAGAATTAAAGATGAGGAAAATGTCTTATTCCTCTTTTCTCCGTGTATTTGTGTCTGTTCATTAGAAAAGAAGAAACAGCAAAACTAGACCAAACAACAAACACCAGAGCCATAAGTCAGAGCCAAGAAGAATACATCGATTAGTTGTGGTGTGTACATTGTTATCTCTAAGCTACTATTCTATTTCCCCCCCTCTTCCACAAAGTCTGCTCTTCATTAGTGCAATGCATAAAAGGAAAATAAACTGATCAAAGTAACAAACAAAGAAGTCTGTAAAGTTTCTTACTGGTAGCATTTTAAATACTGCTTCTTTAACCGCTCCTGCATCTGAGGCTTACTGACTTACTGATGAAGTCACTGATTTAAAAAACTAGGGAAAAATGGGAAAAACAAGAACTATAGGCTATAACAAAAAAGACCTGATCAACTCATCACCAGCACATACACAGTGATAGTAAAACTTTCGAATGATCAGATTTTGACAGAAGCACTGTTTTTGTTCATCTCAATATTATTTGTTATCATAAAACTTGCAGCAATTTCTTAATATCTAACATTTAACTTAATATTTCACCGATATGCCAACAAAAGCCTGATTGACATTAAATGGTTATGTTTGGGTAACTCAAAGCACTTGTTGTTGTATGAGTTTTTGATTCTTACTGTACAACATATGTTTTCTGCAGAGTATTAATTTGATGTGAAAGGCTGACAAAAATATATTCATTGTTCATGTTTTGTTGAGGCAGATTTGCATGGATCTGCATGTCGCACATGTAGATACATGTGTTCCTGTGGTGCTGTGTGTGTCTGCATGTGCTGTACGTGCATGAGGTATGCATGTTAATGTGTTGAAACATTTATTTCCCTCTCCCTTTTGTTTCTATGGAAAACAACACGCACATAAAGTATACACATATTCATGACCTCAGTTACATTAGCATGTATGGACATACATACATACATACATACACACACACACACACACACACACACACACACACTGATGCATATAGGCCAAACCTCCATGACAGCTATAAGTACAGCACATTGTGTTTACAGCTGTAAGGGATGGGCTCATTAATTATTCATGATGAGGAGGGTTTGTTATGTTGAAATGTGTTTTTGTTTTTATCACAACTGCTTAACTGGACTCAAAAGAGCATTCAGAGGACAAAATGCCTTAAAGGATGACTTGCTAACTATTTGTGTGTCTGTTGCAATATGTAGTAGAGCTATATCTATAAATATGCTTTAAAATCACACATTTATGTCTTGTCTTTTATTTAAAGTTAAAAACAAGGCTATAGTCCATGGAGGGTTGGATGAAGCTCCCAGTGGGAGCTTGGGTCAAAGCAGCATCCGCAACAAGGAGACAGACTGTCCTGTTGTAGTTGGTGTAGATTAGTTGTACTGCCTCACTGGCAATGGAGGTCAAAGGGAATGAATCACACCATTGTTAATAAATGTACTTTTATGTACAGTAAGAACACACTGTTTCACTCAAATTACAAAATATGAATAAATAAATAAATAAATAGATGTGAGTTTATAAGATACACTTCGCTAAAACTAATGCAGTCTTACACAACAGTCCTATAATAAGTCCTACTATCATGAAGGTTATAATGTTCAGTTTTTTTAACTGTTGTAGAGTGGTGTTGATTCAACTTTGTGGTCATTTTCAAGCTGCAGTTCATGGTGCTGCTGAATTATATTCCTATAAACCTTCAGGCTTGCTTATATATGGGCATATGCATCAGTGGCATGAATGTAATATGCTGATATGGCTCTTAATAGCTTTTGAGGTTATAGGGCTCAAATTGTGATAATACAAACAGTAATTTCTGATGTGTGTGACACTCTTTATTTCAACCCTAACCCTCATTTCTTTACCATTTTACAGCAATTTCTTTTGCTCTGGTGGACAAAGTATTAGAGATATCTGATATAATTCAATCCAGAAGAAATCATCACCACCCACTAACCACAACCAGAGTCAAATTTCCTTTATAACAGTCCTAGGAACAATTGAATATTCTACCTTTCACAAATGTAATATTTATTGCAGAGCTGTTCTGTTCGATAAACTTGATATTACTTTGTACAATGCTTTTCTTGTTTTCTGTTTTCTGAGGGTAGATTATAGCAGTCTCCCTGATTTAACTTTTGTGAAGTTCCATTTAAGTAAATAGATGGTTTTCAACAACCCACTCGTGTGACTTGCACAGCCTTGGTAATTAAAAGCAATTAAGTTGCCACAAAACTGCTAAAAACCAGACTCTCTCCTTCCTTGCCTTTGGATTCCTCTTCAGAGTAGTTATTTTATTATCTGTGAATCTTTGTTCACTTCATTACTTTCACTTTACCTGTTAAATACAGGTTTGCATCATCATTCAAAAGACCAAATAATAAAGCACATTCGAATCGCAGCGGGGTTGAATGCAAAATTGAATGCAAACTCCATTAAAAGCGCTATTAAGAGCCTAGTTGTCCTTTGTGGAATCAGAAATACAAAGAGAGAGAACCTCTCTGAAAATATAGACCTCTCCTGTACTGCTAAACATAGAGATTGTCATATGTTCCACACAAGCTCACGCTAATGCATTAACCATGTTCTTTGTATTTGAAGGTAATTCCTGCATATTTAATCCTAAAATAGCAGTCAGATAAAAGCATTTCCACTGAAAATCCATCTTTAGTTGCAAATGTCTGAGCGCATTTGTATGTTAGAGAATAAATGTGTGAGTGTTGAAGAATGAGCGAATGCGAGTGTTTGTGTGTCAAATGGCCATAAAAAACTCAGAAGCTGCTCACTGATGGGATGGGAGCAAGGAGTGATCACCTAATACAATTTCTTAGATTCTTTTAAATATTTCATGTTTACATATCAATACTGTTTCAGGATTGTTGTAACACTACACTTCTGAAAAATACATCAATTACTGGTTCTTCTGAGCAAGTCAGCTGAGTTGTTTATTTTTAGTTGGAAATCCATTTAATGGGAACCTTTTCTAACTGCAAAGATAATTTTAAAGCGTTGCTACCCCGCTTTTACACATAAAGTTAATTTCACTCATCACAATGACATTATACGCTATTATCAACCTGTGAAAATAGCTGTATAATGTCTTCTGAGGCCCTGAAGGGAGCTTTCCAAATTTGGAAAAATAGCTCTGAGGCAGCAGGGTTATTTTGGCTTGACCGAGAGACTAAAAGTCGGGATATCGTGGCTTCTGCTTGTTTGATTTTGACCATTTTTTAAATCTGTCTCATTATTAATGTGCAATACAAAATAACTGGAGTACCCCACTTTAAGCATCCTAACACTCCCCTCTGGTAGGCGCTACAGAGCACTGTGCACCAAAACAACCACACACAAGAACAGTTTCTTCCCACAGGCCATCACTCTGATGAACACTTAAATCAGTCATACAGTGTCAATAACCCTGTAATACCAAAACATCCACTTGCTTCCATTATAGATTATATTTTTACAGTTTAAAATGCACCATTTTTTTAATATGTACATATCGTCAGTGTTAATATAAATATAAATCTATAACTTTATAGTATATAGACATGTGTACATGTACATAGTGTACATAATCATCCAGTCCATGCATATCCATTCAATATTTATTTCTTGCTTTTTATATATAGTGCTATATACAGTCCTGTCTATTCTTTACCTTTATTTGTTCAGCTTGCTGGTCCTTATTCTTTTCTATTCCTGTGTAAGTACATTGAGAACAATGTAAAAAAAAAAGTAAAATTCCTTGTGTGTGTACACATAGGCTACTTGGCCAATAAAACTGATTCTGATTACTACTGCTACTCTAAAGTTAAAAGGCTTCCTGGGATTCAGTTAACATATTTATCAGAACGTATTTATACTTCCATGCTTTTATGTTAACAAATGGACTAGGCCACATACAAAAGCCCACACGAATGCTCCAGAAGCCAGTATGGGCACCTTACAAATGTGAAAAACAACACATTTAGAGTAAATGATACTCCACACAAAATGTGTGGAGTGTCAAAAGATACAGCTAAAACTTTGTAGTTTTCTCTTTTGCAGACAGCTGCGGGCAGCTTAGATTAATGTCAGTTACAACAGACAACTTTTCACTGTGTTAAAAAAGAATCAACATTTTCAATAGAAACATCTCAAACCAATTCTCCAGCATAATCTAAATGTCCATCTGTCCATTTCTTTACTCAGTATGCCCCAAGTCAGATTTTTGCCAAACTGTCAGTACAAACACTTTCAGTGATCTGAAATGGAAGCAGCGTACTGGTGTTCAAACACCTGCAGTGTATGCACAGATTGAACACATGAGCAGGCGTGTGCATTGGTTTGAGCACGCTACTTTCTGCTGTTCCATTGGTTAGTCTATCAGGCAGCCAATGAATGAAGATAAAACAGTTCTGACGGTTCCAAGATGGGTAAAAGAATCTCATTCCTCGAACATCAAATGATCAAATACTGAGGAATCTTTTATTTAAGTTGGCCACTCACCCTGTATACTTTATACATATGTATATTTCACGTAATAAATAATTACATATTATATATAATTTATAATATAATATAATATTCAGTTTTATATATGGTATAAGCAGTATAATTGCTACTTTTTTAAAGAAATAAAACTATAAATATCCTCACACACACATACTGTATGTACACTTGCATATACAGACAACCACAAATAACCCTGTCCGTTTGGCACTGTAGTTGAAACCAATGTAATGAGACGTTCCAGGCTGTAATCTAGAATTATACTCAAGTCAGCCACTGCCATATCAGACGAAATTAGCCTTTCCTCTCAAGCATGCAGCCCTACTTTATCCATTCTCTGTCAAAACAAGGCTCAAAGGGTTGCTCCATACTCCTTCATTAGACAACTGTGTACACACACACACACACACACACACACACACACAACTTTTTACTGCTGCAGGGAGCTTGATTATAGCCATTACCAGTGTGACAGCAGTGCCACAGTTAATGATATCTGTGTTATATACGGAGGAGAGCTTTGTGGTGAGTTATTAATACTAAGATGCCTCGTCTTTTATGGCCTTATCAATAAGGGCTGTTCCGCCGGTCGATACAGATGCTTCACACCAATGACTATTCATCCACAACGCAAATCGACCCAGCATGATACGTGTGTGTGTGTGTGTGTGTGTGTGTGTGTATGTGGGTGTGTGTAGCAGACTGTAAAACCGTGTGGGTACATATTGTGTTTTGCAACACCTCACAACATGCACCATCTTCTTTTAAAACTGACACGGTGGCTCAGTGTACTTTCAGCACAAGTTTCCTCCCACATCCCAATAACGTGGATTTAAGACTCTTAATTATGAAAGTAAATACGTTGATTCTGTTCCGCTACCATATATGTTGGGAGATGCTCGACATGTCACTGGTATTGACATTGATGTGTAATTGCAATTGACCATTGAGGGACCTAATAAAATAATCAACAAACAAACAAAAAGAAAATGTCTCAGATGAATAGTCTCTGCGCTTTACATACAACTATGTTTTACCCAGTCCGTTCTGAGCACTGATTTTGCAGACTGACTTCCTGGCTCCAGTCAGACAAACTGTGATAATAATGATGATTTCAATAATAATAATTAAGCATAAGAAATGTAGCTGCAAACGGAGAAAATTGGTCAAAGGGTGAATGTCTGCAGCGGGGTGCCGGAAGGAAGTGAAGAAGAAAAGGCGGGCAAGCAATCACAGCAAGCAATGCACTGAATAAATGTGAGAGCAGGTATACGAAAATCAAATAGGTGAGAGGTGAACAGTGCAGAGATGAGTGAATATGACAGCAGGTGAAAAGACCAGAGGCAATTGCGACCTTCATGGAAGAGTAGAGTAGAGGGTAACACATGAAGGAAGGATCAATAAAAATGAGATCATGAAAACTAAGAGAAAAGAGGGAAGACAGAAAGAAAGTAAAAAATGTACAAGACAAATGGAATCATGGGTGCCGCTGTGGTGGTTAACATGGATTAGATGGGCTAAACCGCTGAACCACGAGGGATTCATTCTCACTAAGCAGTAATCCAAACCCACAAACCCACCTATCTGTCAGCACTGGCTCTGGATTCAACACAACAGAACTGATGTTCTCCATGTGCCTCTCTTTCTGTCACTAAATCATGTTAGCTGGTAAGAATAAGACTGGAGAGACTGGAGAGCCTCTGAGAAAAGCTATAATCCATGTTAACATGGAGGATCTGTGTGCGGATCATATTCAGAGTGTGTCTTCAAACCAGAGGTTTTCAAACTGTGAGGCGCGGGAGAGTTGAAGCGGGAGAGACGTGAGGCAAAGATACTGCAGGCGAAAGGGACAGGTGTATGCTGGTGTGTACAACAGTTTGCGTCAAAATCCTACTTTCTCTCGGTATCATAACTCAGTCAGATCAGAACACACAGACATGATACACACATTTTTTGATTCAGTGTGACTTACACTTCCCGGGGATATCATCATGTCGGATGTTCGTCGCGAATAAACGTCCATAAATCCACTTAGAAATCATTGCCTTAGGTATAACTCCAGAACTTGCCTGAGAATCAGCACGTTTTTAAGTTCTCTTCAGTATAGAAGTAATACAGTCACAGTTTTCTGTACATCCATGGGTACAATGGAAACGTGAACTCCTTATAGCTAATTCGGCATACTTTTAATGGTGCTAATTTGCCAAAATGTAAACAAATAGGGGCTTAAAAAAACAGAGCTCAAGTCATAGCCCACAGTGTAACTTACTGAATCCATGGCAGCATTATACTTCCTGTTTACATCCCCCAAAGTATTATGGGAACTGTAGTTCTAGGAGGTGGGGGGNATGGGAGGGTGACTCAATTTTGTCTGAGGGGGGGCTCAGTGTCAGACTTTGAAAATCCCTGCCTCAAACAACTTAAGATCAATTCTGTAACCAAATGGCATCACATACTCCTGTAATTGGTGTGCACAGGGAATTGACCACCCCTGCCCATTTTGTCTTGAGTCCTAAAGTTCCCACTTATTTTCCACACATATTGCCTGTATCTATCATCTGGCCTAAGACAAGCGTACTAATTTAGCCTGAAATACATATTTATACTGTCTCGCTGCTCTCTGCATTCTCTGTGTACCGTGGGTCCTGCTCTGGACCTCAGCTCCCTGTCATAAGTCAGCGCTTTCTCTCTGCCAATTTGAGTTGGGGTTTTTT
>NTHP01000137.1:101064-134895 GCA_003416845.1 Oplegnathus fasciatus | reverse complement strand
TGTGTTTCTCCACTCATTTATTCAGGTTTTTCCTTTAATTTGTCACCCGTCTATGTCCCCCAGTCTTTCAATTTCCCTGTCATGCCCAGTGGTGGAAGAAGTATTCAGATATTTTACTTAAAAGTACTCTACTGAGTTTTTAACTGGTTATGAAACAGTCTTAATTTAATACNGATGCCTCTATATGACCTACATAAGCAAACGAGACCAACAGTGAGAAGATATTTCTATTAGTTTCTAATAGTTATTCTTGCTGCCTGCCACCGGGTGGGATGTTTCCGCGACATCAGATAAAAGGGCGCTGGGATTTGCTCTGGCTGAATTCCAGTTGCTTCAGCCGATAACTGAAGGTCCGTCTCCGGAGCTGCCGCCCACTCTCCTCCCGGGGAAGTAGTCTTCTTGCAGNGGGGAGTAAAGCGGAGGGAACATGTAACCTAACGTTAGGTGAAACACTACTGCCTTTGTCCACAGGGACCGCCAAAATCAACACAAAATGAAAAGTTCCACAGAGTTGCTTTAAGTAAGTACTAATACCACACAGTGAAAATACTCCACTACAGGTAAAAGTCCCTCAAAACCTAACTTAAGTAAAAAATATGTAAGTATTATGAACAACATTTACTTAGAGTATCAAAAGTAAAAGTACAATTTTACTTTTACAAAAAAATGGTCCTTGTCAGTGTTTTACTATCATATATGATGTTTTTGGATTAATATTACTGCTGCATTAATGTATATGTTGCATTTTACTTTAAATACGTTATATACTGTTGGGCAGTTTAATCTACAGCAATGCATCATGGTCTATAAGATCATCATATGCTTGTAGCGTCGCTGTCCTATGAGAACCACGTATCTCTAAAAAGTCAACTTTTCATGAGCTCAGAAAAACAGCCTGTTTTCAGCTTTGTGACGATGCATTTTCCAGCTAATCCAAGGAGGGTTTTAAATAGTTTATGTAGCTTAATTGTACTTAAGTACAGTACTTGAGTAAATGTACTTAGTTAAATTCCACCACTGGTCCTGCCTTTCTCCCCTTCCCACCCCACTTAATTTTCTCTGGTTCTGTATATGTTAAATATTGTATTGTGCAAGATAAGATTGTTTCCTGCCTTTCCCCAGTGCTTATTGTGTGTACAGCCTGTGTGTGTGTTTGTGTATACATTTCTATCTACATGCAGGATTGTTCATGTTTTCCCTCCTCGCAGCTTATGCCGATATAAATATCTCAGCTAATTAATAACTGCGAAGACCTTAGAATCTCAGATGGGATTTCCACTGGGCTCATTCACTCTCATTCAATTTTCACCTCCCAGCGCAGAGGGAGAGACAGAGGAGAAGAGGCATGGGAGGGGGAGTGAGAGGAAGAGAGAAACAAAGAGGAGTTGGTAGAGGACAGCGAGGCGAGAAAAGAGAGAGAAGTAAGAAGAGAGGGAAGAGGAGATTAGTGAGGAAACAATGCGGGGAGAAGCCGAGGAGAGAGGGAGAAATGAGAGCCGGGGGGTTCAGCGGAGGCTAAAAGTGAAAGGAGAAAGGAAAGAGAAAATTAAGGAAGGAGCGGAGGTCTTGTTATGCTCTTCTGGTCATGCTGAGAAGGAAGCACACACAGGAGAGTAAATAAGAGACAAAAAAGCAAATCTGTGCATTTTTAGTGAGGTTAGTGATGCATCCAAGAGGAGAGGAAATATAGGAAGGCAGTATGATAGATGGAGACATACTAAGTAGGAGGTCTAACTGAGCACTGAAATTGTTTTGCACAGCATTTTGCTTTTACTTTTTAGATTTTCAACTATGTACAAATGTGTGTCGTGCTATAAAGCCACACAAAACATGTCTGTAGACGAGGAGGCAGGGCTGAACTTCAAGCAGCTGCATTGCAGCTGCAGGGAGTAGCACTCCCAACACTTGTAAGGAGTGCTGTTTATGTTCCCCGACCACTGAAAACTGTTTGGAAATGTGCAGTGGCAGTGCTACCCCCAGTTCAGCTTGTCAGAGCGATCGCTGCCTAAGATGGAGACGAAGATAGAATCAGGAAAACCGTTAAGCTGACTTCAGCCGGGGCTTCAAACAGACTGCAGAGCTATTCAGCGTGTGGAAACCAGGTCCAACATGCTGAAAAGAGGAGGGCTTCAATTACAGTGGCATTCTGGAGAAGATCAGTGCATGACAAGAGACAGCAGAGTGACTGTGGATGTGCCTGTCTGTATGTCCTGTGTGTCTTTTTATGTGTTGCTTGTGTGTACGTGTGTTTAGAGGTTGAGGTGTTTACGCGTACAATACTGCCATTCTCATTCCTGCTCACACATCTGTGTGTCTGGCTGCGTGTGGTTCTGTGTGTGCAAGTTTTCCTGCAGCATGTGTGTGTGCTCTGTGAGTGTCAGATACTACTGGCCACCCCAAGCTCTGTATCTATATAGTGGTTTGCAGTTAACATGGCAGAAATGTCATTGAGCTTTCAGAGATCTTCACTGCACAGAACAGACAGCCCCAGGCGCAGATTCTTCCCAAGCAGCCTGGCACTGCACACACACACACACACACACACAGTGCTGCATATGCGTGCACGCACAGCCACACATACTAGTATTATTGTCTGTTTCTCTCACATATTGATAAATTTGCACATTCTTTATGTCTTTTGTCACCTTTGTTGGATTGTAAGGCAGTTGAGCAGAGCTTCCTGTAATGCAACACTTAAAAGTTACTTATGTGCCATTAATCCAAAAATGATGTAAAAGGTTAGTCCCACATGCTGTCAAGTTTGCATAATGATTTATTTCCACTTTTTTTGGACTTTATTACTGTCCATGTCACTCACCACGTGGTAACTCAGATGCTGCAGACTGGCACAGTGCAGTGGAGTAATGAATGATAATCCAATTTTTATGAGTTCATGTAGAGTGGGCGATTAGAGAAATCTAGTTTGGATATTAGAGTGTGACAGAGAGCGGGTTTCTGATTGGGCCGATCAACTGGGCACATTCCCTCACAGATGTTTGACTGAATTAAAAGGACAAATGAATAAATGCATTAGTGCAGCAGATGTTTGAGCAGACTCCTGAGGACCCACATGTAGAAGATCGACATCCTCATTACTGACTCTGACTTTTCAGATGCACCAATTGTTTGGACGTTTTTTGTACAATGGTCTGTTAGGAACTGGATTAATCATGCCGTCACACTGCGGGCATGAAATGAAATTGAAATTGTATTTTCGTGGTCTCGTGGCAACTGGCAGAAAAGTACCTTGCTGTTATTGTACCCAGCGGCTTCGGCCTCCCTTGTCTTTTGTGGAGGAGAATCAGGTAGTTTACTATGCTACACTACAGATTGTTCCACTACTGCTGCAGTCAAATGTGTTGTCAGCCTCGAGGCACACACCCCAGACATTTTAGTGTGCTACAACTGTAGAATGCAGATTACATCAAAGTGCCTTTGTTTTTTCACCCACCACTTCTGCTGATGAGCTTATTTTGAACAATGGCTAAAGCAGTAAATCTCTTACATCCAGTTGGTCATCTTACAGAGAGAGAGAAGAATCTGTCACTGCGGCTTCTATCACGAAAACTTAACTTCTCTACTCTTCTTTCTATTTGTGAGATAATTCTTTGCCTCTATGAATCATCTCTTTTTTTCCCCTGCTGGCTTTAAAGATTTAACTTTTCAAAAGATTTGTTCCATTTTTTCTTTTATTTACCTTTCACTTTATTCTACAACCACCTTGAACTTCAGCATTCTCCATTAACCTCCTCCCCACGTTCCATGGCTCATCTTTCATTCATCTCTCTCTTTCTTTAGCTCCCCATTACCTCTTCCACACCTCGCACTAGTTTGTAACTTTTGCTTTGATCTTGGCAATGTCATTTCCTCTTCTGTGTTTGGCCACAACAGCATGTCTCTATTAATCGTTCAAGGCTTATCTACAACTTACGATTGAGCGAGGATAGTCATTAGCTTTCGCTTGATGTCACAGCTCCACGCTGCAGCTGTTTTTGGCGCTCATGCCTTCCTCATAAGCAGATATTTTAATTACAGTAATATTACTGCACAGTGGAAATTACCATAGAAGCATCAGTTACATTATTTACAGAGAAGATTGAATTTCTCGTCATGTCTCTGCCATATAAACCCCGTCTTTGTAACCTGATCCTCTGTTTAACGCGGCACTGGTGTGTCACCCTGTCATCATTTTAGCTTTAATCCTCATGCCTGTGCCATTATTTCTTTCATGTCGAATGTTAGCTGGGGACTTTATGAGTGTAGCAGTTGAATTCAATTCACATTGCTATTAAAGCAGTCAATAGTGAGGCCAAAGAGCATAAACAATATGCTGCAAACATTCTTGTTCCTGGAATATTTATTGATGATAATGAAAGAATGAATAAAACCGAGAGCACAGGTTTAATGAATCCTTTTACTCCACCTGCTTTTACAATAAACAAGCTTTTAGTACATTTGAAACCCAAAATAACACAATGAAAAAACTCCCAAAGCACAAGAATATCTGTGCAACTGTCAGCTGTTTACACACTCTGCTTCACTGGCCTTTCGTCTTTTTCATACACCTCTGACTTACTAGAGGTGCTGGGCGTCAACACTAGGAAGCACAACCAGTAAATGACTCTTCATCTCTCTCATGTTTTCCCTCTCTTGTGCTTTGCTCTCGCTTGCTATTGTTTTGATCTTCACATTCAATGGTTCTGTCACCCACTCTTTTTTCTCTGTGTCCCATTCCATCTCTTCTCACTGAAAATGTAATTTTCAGCTGTACCCTTTTTCGCCTTTGGCATTGTTGTCTCCATGGTACATCTTCCGCCACTCTCTGTTTGTCTTTGGTTCATTTTGCTAATGTCTTTGAATGCGCAAATAATAACATTTGCAGAAATCAGGAAAAGTACCTTTGTTCACTTATCTTTCAGACATTTTTTTTGTATCTTGCTTTTACATTGTTAATGATTGGCTTTAGCTCATTTTGTGTTAAAACAGCAGAAGCAAACATACAGATGAATAAGTTTCGATGCTTCATGATGTTTCTTGTGTTTCCTTATATATATGTGTGTATACAGGCCATCTCCCTCAGTCTTTCTCCTTAAATGTCAGTCACTCTCTCATCTTTAGAATACTCTATCTGCCCTGCCCCTTCTTTAGCTCTTTCTATTGCAGCATCTCTTTTTAAAACCTCCTTTTATGTCACTCTGTCATTCTCTCCCTCTCTCTCTTAGATGTTAACCCTGAGGGGCTCGACGATTGCGGCACGATGGCCATGTAGCAGTGTGGAAGATGCACATACAGTATGCACACTTTCACACACACACGCATGCATGCATGTATGCATATTCAATTCTCCAAGCACATGCATACACACACACATGCAAAACGTAACATAAAAGCGGAATAAATAGGCTGTCTTGAAATATGGAACACACACACTGAAACACATTTACACACACAAGAGAATAGTGGACAGCCTCAGAGTAAACTAAATAGACACATGCAGTGTAATACTTAGTAATACTAGAATGCACTCAGTAGAGCACAAACTGTCATCATCTCTTAACAGTTCTTCAGCTCACAAAGCTGCAGCCTTTATGTGTAAGCATACACTGTGTTACCAATTTATTAATAGCATTTACAGCTACATCTAATGTAATCCAGTAGAGCACCCCTGCAATAAATCCTATTTCTGTTCAGCTTATAATTTCAGACTCAACAAAACATCGGACTTTAAGACAGGAGACAGCTGTTTGTTTCCTGTTTCAAACCGACAGACAACGCTTTCTTTTAACCCAAACCACCATTTTTCTCTAACCTGAACAGAGTAGGTTATTTTAACCCAAACCCTGATCTTTCCCAAACCTAGTTGTGGTTGTGCCTAAACTTAACCAAACGTTAACCATAGTGTTGTCAAAAACAGATGAACGGTTTTCAACGGCACAGACAAATTATGTCGTCCTGTTCATAGGAGCGTCAGATCAGAAAATGCTTCTATGTGTCATCCAGAGGGCACAGACAGACAGTGTATTTTGTCGCTTAATTTGGAGGACTTGATGTATAATGTTCAGATTTTATTGAGACATTTTTTAGGCCTGTAGTTAGTGGTGCTGTTGAATTGAATTGCATTTCCTAATATTTTATACTTTTTCGTTGTTTACTGTTTGTTCCATGACCTACCTACCTTCTTCTTTCTCTCAAAAATGTTTCCCCCTCATTTAAAGCCTGTCTCCTCTTCCCAAGTGTCACTTTCGATCTTTCACTCTCTCATACTTCTTCTCTCTCTCACACTAATTGCCTCCCTCTGCGTCAGCCCCTCCCTCGCCACTTAGCCACCTTTCTCTTTTCTCTCACTCAGAGGAGGCTGACAGAGAGCTAACATATGTGTGCCATCACATGTTGTATGTGTCATATTCTGTGTTTATCTTCTCATGCTCCTATCTGCTCATTTTCTCACACACTCCTCATTCTTGTCAGAGTTTGTGACAGTTGGAGCAGGTTTGGGAATATTTCTGCCCACTCTTCTTTCTCCTCAGTCATCAGGGATGCCCACTTTCTCTCTCCACTTTGGGAAACTTGATAGTTTGAACTTGGCAAGTTGAGCTCGGGAGTCCAGACTCCCAAGATCTGTACATATAAGAAAACATAGGCATCAATATTGTACTAACTTTATCCTCAGACAAACTAATTTGGCAGCAACAAATATCAGAATTTGACTCCAAGACCTACATTTATCTTACAAAAGTTACTATACCTTATGTTTAAAATGCTACAGAGACATATGTAAATTACCAAATGTCTTACCAAGGTAAGACTTTTCTCACCAAAAATGGCGATGCATGTTGACCAGCACTTCCAAAAAACTGCAAATTTTTAAGTACGAAATATGTTCACAATTTCAACCATTTCAAACAATAGAGAATGTGTTTGAAATCAAAATAGCTGATTTATTTTCTGAAAATATAGCAACATTTTGTGACAGAATTCGGTGACACAATTGTGAGTCTGGCGCAAATTCTCGGCCATGGCCACTGGTTGATGCAAAAATGCATGCCTGGATACTGGTCCACTCCCAGTCCACTCAAGTTAGCTCCCAAAGTATCTTTAATAAAATGACGGAGCAAGGAGACTTCCAGGCATTTGGACCATACATGTATTTGGCTAAATGTGGACTAGAACAGTACTTTGGCTTTGACTGATCACAAGTCCACAAGAAAGCAGACTTTAAAAGGTCTAAAAGAATAGTGATACCTAAAACAATTTTTAAACTTAATTCTAAGACTTACAGGAAACTCCAAACCTAACTAATGTTCTTCTTTTCTTCTTGTTTTTTATTTACAGTGTGTAATGAAAATGCCACGAAAATATCAATAGCTTTGAGAGTTCAACAACAAGAACTATTAGCCTTTAAATACTCTAGACACCGAACCAGGTAAACTCAACAGTCCCTCTGAACAAAATTGTGTTGTATTGAATTGTATTCTACTGTATTCTTCTATCAAATTAAACAAGTTTAATTTACAACTGTGTAAGGTCAGAGATCGAAAGATAACTTTTCTGTGTTGAATTTGTCGCTATGCAACAAAGTTCACATCAAATGAGTGGGAGGGAAAGATTCACGTAACAGACAGATCATTGGCTAGTGGCTAATAGGCTGCTCTCACATGCCCAGGCAGAAATGAACACATGTAGGGTAAGACAATGTGCAGACACACTTGTTCACTGCAATATTCCTTCTTTGTTGGTTTTGCTTGTCTTCTCTGCTCTGTATTCCTGGTTATGTAAGGTTTCTTCCAATGTGATCTTGGGGGTGTGATTACAGTTTTCATGAATGTTATTATTTTGGCCTTCATGCTTGCTTTTTATTACTTCATATCAAAGAATGTGAGGTATCTGTGTCTCTCATCTTATTTGTTTCACTCTTTCTCATTCTCTGCCTGTCTGCCTCTACTACAGAGGAAGACCTCAGAGGGAATGCACATTTCAGCCATTTTCCTCTTCTCCTCTCTCTCTTCTCATTTCTCCTCTCTTCAACTATTCCCTCCACTCAGAGCTGAGGAACCACAATGCTTGTTATTAACTTTCTCATACCATTTATCTCCCTTTCACCACCACCATTACCTCCCCCTGCTCGCTGTCATCTACTCCTGGCTCTCCGTCTCTCCCCTCCTCTCTCTCCTTCTCGCACACCATTTGTCTGTTTCAATCTCATCAGTATTCTCCCTCTCTTGCAGACAGCAGGTAAGTTCAGCACCCCCAACCCACCTTCATACTTCACTATCCCAATACATCATTCTGTCCCCTGTTCCTCACTGCAGCATGGTTCCTGTTACACCTGTCAGCGTGCCCATTTGATCATCAAGAGATCACAGCACTGCCAGACGCCATTTGACCACAGAACATGAAGGTATTTTCATTCAAATTAAGGAGGTGGAATGGCAGATTAGTTGATGTGTTGATATGTGTGGTATTGGCTTTTTTGTAGAGTCTAAGGCCATCTATTGCAATGCCTGCAAGCTGAGGATGGGCATAGTAGGATTTTATTGATTGATATTTCATTTACATTCTCCTCATCAGTCTGATTCTTTAATCATTCCTTTATAGATATTATAGAGAATTAAGGAAAACAATTTTCTGTGATAATAAATAATAATAAATCAGTAGGGCTCAAGAGCAACTAAGCGCAGTCTGAGTCTGATTAATGTTATCTAAAGGAGGAAAGAAAAGGAAAAAAGTACTCACCCACCACCGCAGAGACCTGAATTTAATTCCTGGCAGAAATGCCTCCAGCTTGGCAAAGCATTACTACCCTCAAAACTAGCAGTATTTGTAGGTGGGAATCCAGTGAGGGATCGACTTTCTTCTCTTTGTCTTTTGCAGTAGGTCCTGTCATATGTAGGGGTGTAATGACATTGTGGCACAATATTTTGTGATACAAAAACAACAATATGAATTGTGAAGCTAGATGATGATTTCAGCGCAGTAGTAGCCAGGCGCCTTGGAGAGTATCGTGTTCTCTCTCTCTCCAAGATAACAAACAAAAAACTAATGGACGAGCTCCCCAACTGCTGTTAAAACAAGTAGCAACATTGTGTGTTACAGTTCAGACGGACTGATTTTGAAACGTAAAGGTATAATCTCGAAGCTTTTCATTTAAATAAAGGTCTGTTATGTCACTATCTATTGCCAAGGCGGTAACACAATGGCGACTGAGCCTATATGGCCCACTGATGAAAGCCCTTGTATTTGCAGTTTTACGACCCGGGGGTCGGTGGCGACATTCCCGGAAAAATCACAAGCGGCGCATAGTTAGGCTTTAACAAGGCTTTTAACTTGCTCTTCAACTCACCTGTGTGTGAAGCGGCATTCTGTTTTTTCCGGTCTCTGCTAGCCTTGTGAGTAAACGGTTACTATGGCCAAACAAACAAAGAAAAGATCGACGATGAAACTTGCGAAGTGAGGTCCAAAAATGAAAATCTTCGAGATTATAACTTTAACCAAATGTAATTTCTTGCATTTTCTTCCAGATTTCTCTCTGAGATGTGTCTCTGTACATCTATGTTACCCTACAGCTTGGAATAATATCTTGGAATAGCCATACATTTTTACATTGAAACATTAAATTCCTGGTGCTAGATCTGAATCTAGTATGAATCTGAATTCAGTCCAAAACAAAAATATGTTGAAACTGAAAACAGTGTTTTTGCTGTACTCTGTCACACTGTCTCAAATAAAACTAAGATTATGAGGTCTAAATAAAGAACTTCCAAAAGTCTAAATTTGACAAAGAGATGTTGGATCTGGCTTAAGTTGCAATTGTTGTTCTACTCACTTTCATGATTAACTTTGCATTGTTGTTTGATGTTTCTACAATGCTAAACATTTAGGGGAAAATAAATATTGCACTACAGCATAAAAAAACAAAATTATGAAGGGTTTCTGCTGAAAACCAACCAGCTGTGAATCTGCATAAGTACCTTGATTTGTGTCTGAATGTGCACGTGTGCGTGCATTTATTCCTCTTGAAGTATTTGTTGTGTTTGCACATTCCTGCGGCTGCTCTCTCCCATGCCCTGAGGAATTTCCTGGAGATCCCTGTTTCCTGACCACCTGTTATCGTCCTCCATCACATGCTTACACACATGCATACCCACAGTGTGACCCACTTCATGCACACACACACACACACACAAGCATGCAGTATATGATCTATTATAAAAGGAACCCATCCCTTTCCTGATTAAAGGTGTGTGTGTGCGTGTGTGTGTGTTCATGCTACAGCCAGGAGGTCAGTCTGTCCACCCAGAAAAAAAAAACTGTGAAAGAAAGACACATGACAGCAAAAAAGTGAGTACTGTCGGACGAAGGAAAGAAAAGTAGGTTTCAGCTGCATTGTAATGAATGCTATTGAATGTAACTTAATTATATGGAAGATTGGATTCAGATCGCCACAGTGAGCTGAATAGTGGCAAAACTGTTATTGGTCAGTAGACTAGCAGACTAATTTTCCTCACATATAGTTAATAAAAATGTAATTTTTTTTAGTTTAACAATTCAAATACGTAAGCTTGCCTGAGTAATGATTTATTACATTTGTAATACATTACGCTTTGATTTTGGCTTTCACATACAGAACATCCCACTTCTATGTCAGTTTTTACTCTTACTCTTTTTTTCATCACTGATTCCTTTCATTAGAAGAAGCAGGTTATTGGTAGCAGAAGATATAAAAAATTAACAAATTTGAAGACACGACAACATAATGAAACACATGAGAGGAATGGTGATAAATAGAGAAAGACAAATGATAACAAAAGAGAAAGACTGAGTATGAAATACACAGGAACTAATCAGGAAACACAATAAAAATAATACCAAACATTTCTAAAATCCTTTATAGAAACAGTAAAACACACAGAAAGCATCTCACAGGTCACCTCCCCTGTTGTCACTACCAGGCATCTTGAAGGAGGTGGGAAGGGAGAGATGAACTTAAGGTATAAGGGGAAGTAAAAGAGCTGAGAGGAGTGGAGGATGCAGAAGAAGAGCTGTGGAGGAAAGAGAAAATGGTCAGACGTGAAGTAGATGTGTTCATGTAGTATCCGAAGGTGATAAAAGAACTGTTTCCAGACAGCAAGCTCTGCTTAAAGTTTAATGGCACAGCACTGATCCCCAACCAGCCCTGGATAACAGTTTTAACAGCTGAGAAAAGCCCTGTGCGTGTGTGTCTGTGTCGTTTGTGTTGTTTGTGTCTTTTCCTACCTCAGCATGTTTGTTCTCTCTTGAGCATTTATGCATCTACCATTCTTTTTCCACAGTTTTGTTACTGTGTGTGTGTGTGTGTGTGTGTGTGAGTGGGTGTGGGTGTGTGTGTGTGTGGGTGGGTGGACGGGTGTGTATGTGTTTCCTGCTATTGTATTTTACTTCAGCTTCCACCCAGCACTAATTTGTCTGTATATGTGTGTGCCAGAGGAACCTGCTTACCTTAAGTGCCAACAGTTTCCATGATGGGGTCGTGACCTTTTGTCACGGGTCAATGCAGGCCTTGTTATAAATGCCCAGGGGGTCTTGTTTTTAAAGTATATTGTCCTTTGATTTCTGCAGTTTATTAGCATAATAATCGTGAAAATATTTTCCCGTCTTTATGCCTGAATAAAGCAGATCATGTAATGCGATATCTAACTTAAAAAAGAAGATAGAAATAGGAATAGCTTCTGCCTGACAACTGCCTGTTCTACTTTAGGTTTGGCCTACTGCTAGAAAGCAAAAGTTTCCAGTTGTGTTCAAAAATCTATTTAAATCAAACAAACAGCTGCCTTCACAATTGCATTCCATTATCTAAAATAACATGTAATATATTTTTCTTCCTATCACTTCTGCAGCACTGCAGGTCTATTCCAACAGATCTGGATTGGGTTGTGAAGAAAAAATTAGAGTTGCCTTCCACTTTCATTTTGCCTTTTCACTCCTTTCCTTTGAACTGAATGACACCCCTCTGCAAGTTGTCAGATATTGTTTTGGACAGCTCCGCCACTATTTTTTCCAACCTTGAAAACCTATCTGACCAATTTTAATGCCAATACCAAGGAAAATACAAGCCGCCAGCTACTATGATTATTGGGCCCTAGTGTAGTGCAAACAAAGTCAATGGAAAGACGTAAGCCACAAATTGAGGTGCAGACAATTGAGATCAGGGACATTAGCAGAAAGGAGAAGTGGAGGGAAAGTAAAAAGTTAAGTTTGGAAATCAGCCAGTCTTAGCTATCACACACAGTCTTCCTAATTGGCTGATGGTTGATGGTTATGGATGGTGTACTCCCTGGGTATACCATGGCAGGGTCAGCCAATGCAATTTTTTGCTGGCAATTTTCCCTTGTGACCATCTGTGGTGCTACAATAAAAAATATTACAATAAGAAACTGTTTTAAAATGGTTGAAAGAGCACCTTAAACATCACACAAGGTAAACTGATACTCACGTATTACACAATTCCTGAAAATTTTAAATTTGTAAAACTCAGTTTTGTGTATGTGCGTGAGTTTGTGTGACATCTCAGTATGCAGTATAGTTTACGATCTTTTTAGGAAAAAGTACTGGACTGGAAAATGTAAGGACTGACACTGCCAACAGAAGCATTTTTTCTTTTATATAAGCTGCAACATTTGGGATATAGGTCCCAGTAGAGGACTGGTAAAGAATGTCGGAGAACCACCTAAAAAGTCTTGCTCAAAGACACTTCAGCTGGGAAGATGCTTTCAGCAATGTTGAGGAAGAATATCTCTACTGCTGCCCTTTTTTTTTTTAGGGATGGTGAAATCTCTGCTGGACATTTAAAATATGGATGTTGGCACTTTACGCAGGCGGATAATCCACACACACACAAATACACCCACAAAATATGAGAGCAAGAAGAGAGGTTCCTAATGGAAAAAACAGGTTGTTATTTGGATACAAGCATACTTGGCCCCCCAGTCCCTCTACTAATGCATCTAATATGTCATAATGAATCTCTTGGAGGGAAAGATAGGACGGATAGAGGGAGTGGTACAAGGTATGGGTGAGACACTTGAGTATAAACTTAATGCGGCAGATGGGGAAAAATGTCCAAGGTGACAGGAGAAATGCTGTTCAGGGTAAAATGCTTCAGAAACATTCCTCCTATCCAGCATGGCTAAATATAGGCTCATTAAAAATCTAAGGAGCCCATCGAGGGGGAGGGGCAGGTGTGTAGATGGGAAAAGAGTTTTTCAGGAACACAGAGAGAGTGAGATTAGAGGGAGAGATGGACAGGTAAAAGAGATTTAAGAGGGGGTAGCGATGATGAGAGGCAGAAAGTAGTGTTAGATATAATGAAAAATGGAGGGACGCACAGAGAATGAGCAATAGGGCGTTTCTGTTTGTACCACACAGGAGAGAGGAGCGTGTCACTTCTGTCTCATAGCAGCCACCAGCTTGCCTGCTTCTCTGCTTTATTCTCTGCTCTCATCCAGTATTCAATAGCCTGCTCCTATTCGGCCAGCAGAAATAGAAAAATGCCTCATTGTCATGTTTCACTTCCATTCCTTCTCTAATTGAAAAGTGAGGCAGAGGAGTAGGGGGATAGGGGGTAAAACTGACGGGAGCAAAAGAGAGGGAAAGCAAGATCTGATGAAAGGGTGGATCACTTTAAACTTTAACTTTGGAGTTCAATATTAAACAAATATCTTTTGACATGTTATATTGAAAACAAAGTACAAAGGTACACAAAATGTGGGATAAAAAAAAATGCACCTACAAAGACTAAAGGTGTGTTCAGACAGAATGTACCGACAGTACAGACGTTAGCTGTAAGCTACGTGGCAACAGACGTATGGGTGTGTGCCTGTGTGTGTGTGTGTCTTTGTGGCAGCTCAGCCTCTGACTGATCTCAGAACTCACCAGGAACTCCAATTCTTTATGCTATTTCTCTCCAGTCTTTCTTCTTTTTCACATTTATAAAGTAGATTCATAAAGCCACGGAATAAGTGCAAATTTTGCACTCAAGTTGAAACTTTCTCAGCTCGCACAGATGAGTCTTTTTATCGATTTGCACCACCCCTGGGGAAATGGCATCTGATCGCGTCTTTCCACTGACTCTGTATGTATTCGCGCTGCCTCTACAATTTGCTTCACTTTCTGTGTGAAAACAAAGTAAGATAGCTATTCTCAGTTGGTAACCTACTGACCACCTGATCACATTTGTATTCTTGTTATGCTTTTACTGGCCATTAGTTGGTAAATTTGTGCCCAAAGGCTAAAGTCCAAGTGAAGTCAAAAGTCACTGATGTTTAAGTCGAATTTAAAGTCTTTCTGAAATTTGTCAAGTGGTGTCCAAAGGCATCATATTTGTGACTCGAGGTTAAGAGAGACTGGACCTGAAGGTCTCAGAACCTGTTGTTCTATCATATAAATTAGGTGGAAATGAACAACGAAAGAAAAATATCCTCATGCTGGCTGATAGGTAACGGGAATCGAGAGAACGCAAAGTGTGTGAAGGTTTGTATGGAGTAATGAGGTCTGAGAGGTGTAGCCAGGTGCACGCCCATGCATATTCCTTTACGGAATAGATGGAAGTACATGAGCATGAACCAGTGAATGACATCAAATGAGATATGAAGAGAGAGAAGAGAAACAGACAGAAACAGAGAGATAGGTCTTGGGAGGAATGGGAGCAGAAGACGAGAGAGAGCCTTTGAGGAGAGAGCAGCTGTTCAGTGGAACAGCTGCAGGGCAAATTTCAGAATGCATGACAAGGGGAACCTACGAGGCCTGGGTACACACACACACACACACACACACACACACATCCAAGATGAGAGATGATTCGTATCATAATCGATGCATGCACATGCATGGACACACACGTCTCTTTTGGGTATGCGCTGTGCCACACACACATATGCACACATGTATACAAGCTTTTTCTCATAAACATATTATCACACAACATACACACACACACACGCACGTGTTTCAGCTGTGAGGGCTGCTGCGATTGTCTAACAGAGCTAGATGAAGCCAGTTAAACTGCCTGTGCCCAGACTATTAATTATGTCATTCAGTGATACATGAATAGGCAAAATGACATTTTGAGTGATACTGCAGCCACACAAAAAGATGACATATAGAAGGAGATCACTTAGCATTTGTTACAGCAGTCAGCAATCAGAGCAATGTGCAACAACTTGTGAAAGTGAAAGTCGTTGGATTTAAAAGCACATTGCAAGCAACCACAGCAATTTTAAGGCCAGATCAAAGCAGTAAATGCTATACAGTAGGTCAGCCTACAGTGTTCATACGTTGATAAGACATAAGCCTGAGCCTCCAAGGTCATGGAGGCTTTGCTCCATAAGCTCATATTACTCACCTTTTTTATCTCAAATACAAAACAAAATCATGTTTATCAAATGACTGTTATGGCCCACCCACACAGGTGTTTTCAGTTATATTAGCTAAAAACACCTCATCTCAAAACTGTGTGTGAGTTCACAGACTGTGATTGATATCTCCTCTGTTACTTTGGTTGCACCTGTTAGGGTGGATACACTTACACTAATTACAGTCTTTTTAGTACAAGGAGTTTGGTGACCTCATCAATTCCCAGCGTAGATGCACCAACACATTAGTCAAAATAAGTGAAAACACCTGTGAGGGTGTGCAGAACAATTAAGGAGAAACGTGTAAGTCTGATGTAGGCATCAGTTAAAAAACAGCAACAAAAATGTGTGTAAGTTGTGCAACTTGACTGAACTCTTACCTTGTTTCATCTCATCTTCCTTTCTTTTAGTTGTTTTTAATGAATGTTTTGTGTCGTTATTCAGAATGATTCTCAGTCCTGCTCCATCCACTCTAAAACAGGCATCTCACTATTACCTAATTGCCCTAGTTTCATTCATTCTTTCCTCCATCCCTCTTTCACTCACTCCATCCCCTCTTACCTTCTGTCCCTCTCTATCTCAAGGGGCTGCGAGGGCAATTAGGTTGTTTTACTGCTGCTCTAGTTTTACTGGCTGGGGAGCAACATTATAAACACTAATTAACACACACACGCACACAGAGATACACATGAGCAAAGGTAATTGTGTTCCCTATCTGCTTTCCCTTACTGTACACACACCTCTGGAGTGTGTTGCTACCAAACCAGCATGTACCTGCATAAATTATTAATACAAAGTACAATAAAACACCAGATATTATATTGCTCAGTCAAAAATACACACTTTCTGTGAAATGCATGAACCTGATCAAGTTATTATTAATGGTCTTAACAACCTGAAATTAGGTTGGTAATTGATAAATGTATCATTGGTTGTCTAGTTCTTACATTTAAAATAAATGTTTTAGTGTAAGTCTCATGAAATTAAATTATGTATTTAATACTTTTTACTTTTTGAATACTACATGTGAATACTTTTTCAGCATGAGCTGTCACTTTTCTTATTCCCTTCAAAATATTCCTGTAATATTTAAAAATGAAGACTGTGCAAGTGAAATAGTCTCTATGCTGAGATATACAGTAAACACACATGTACATAACAAAAATACACACAATATTAACATGCATGCTTCATTCTCTTGCACACAGGAGAGGCTTTGTAGGCGATCCAGTTCACTACAGCTTAATGTGGTCTATTGGGCTTGAATAATGAGTGGCAGGCCCATCAGCATGGACTGTGTTATTTCTAATGCAGCAGCTAATTAGCATTAGCTATATCATCAGCGTGGAGCTCTTCCACTAGCAACTCAACACAGGTGGTGAGGAAGCGGCGCAAAGCCACACCTGCGTATATCAGTGTGTCTCTGTGTGTGTGCGCGGGTTTGATTGGCAGGTACGGTATTGATCCACTGAGGTGTCTCGTAATGACTGGTGCACACAAGCATGCAGTATAGATGAACATGCGCACATGAGTGCAAGACAGAGGCCTATAGAGACTAAAAGCTGCTAAAAGCAGAGCCTGCAGACACGCAACACCAGATCATTCCTTGTCTCTCACAAAGACACACACAAACTGACACACAGAGATTCACAAGACAAGATTCAACAAGGCTCTGCCCATAGCCATGAATTTCCTCCGCAGATCTTTACAATTGTGTAACTGCATGAGAATGTACATGTTGACTAATGTCTCAGTCTGATAAAGCTAAAAAGAAAGCCTTGACTGTTTTCTTGTTCCAAAGGTAACGCTGACCTTCTTGGGGAATTGAAGGCAAACAGACTGACATTCACAGACAGCATGGCACTTCAGAAACTTCACATTCTTGCTCTCCTTCGCTCGAAGAGAAGAGATAGCATACATTGTGTGTATGTACATGTCTGTGAGTATTTTTGCCATCATTAGTGGTATTTGTATTTGAATATTAATGAACTCTGTATACATCTTTACAAACTTTGTTTAAAATTGCATGGCAGGTTTCACGGTTGAACTTGAAAGTATAAAATTTAAATATTTGTGTGTTCGAGTGTGTGTGTCTCTCTCTGTGTGTGTTTGTGTGCAGAGAGAGACTGACCGACTGACTGAGGCTGAAGGTAAGTGGTTGATAAAGGCAGTGTAGTAGTGGATGGAGAGACAGCGATGAAGAGACATGGAGAGTGTTTGTCTCGTCTTTGGAGTGAACTGTAGCTTAATGAGCTTCTTCGACTAACCTTCCTCTGCTGCTGCTGCGGCTGCTGCTCTAAAACCTCCTTTTCTCATACTTAACTTTACACACACCAACACTGAACATATACGCAAAATAGGAAACGCAATGAAATACACTGACCACTTGCAACCAGGCGATGATGGTGACAATTTGAGATGATTTTTACGTCAAAAAGATGAAAATAAAATTCATATCACCGCATAAAGAAGGGTTTGTAAGGTCTTTTGAGACAAATAAACTCACAATTAACACGTGTATTTTATCTGTACAACACAGAGATTAGCCAGTGAGTGGTGCAGAGGAGAAGGAGAGGGAAATCGACCTTCTAAGCTTCTCTTAAGGAGATAGTGCAGTGTTGCAGACCTGTGTGTGTGTGTGTGTGTGTGTGTGTGTGTAGTCTGATGAAGCCAGTTTTGCTCCTCTTATTGTGTTCTGGCGAGGTCATGGGTGAATTGAAGACAGATGTCATTTAAAGGTTGTACAATGGAAACCTGACAGCTCTCTCCATCACTGAGACATTAAATTGAAACCTCTCTGCACCTGACTGGATGAACGCACCACTTGCTGGGCTGTCACTGGTCTTTGCTTATGATTTTCGAAATACAAAAACATGGCAGCTCTTCTGGAAATTTCAAAAATCAGTGTCCCTGTTACCCTCGATAATCCACAGACTTAATTGGAACAACTTTCTATGGAAGAAATAGACACTGATGTAATATTAATAGACAATGAGATTGTTGCTGTTGAATTCTTTTAAATATCTTTTTTCAGTGGTGTGAAATCACAAACAAAATTTCATTCTCCTCTCAGGGTGACAGCAGAAATTGAAGATAGTTACATGTGAAACCCTTGTCAAAGGAAACCAAAACTCTCCGCATGGCTAGATACCACCAAAGGTAAATGAGCAAATGTGTTTTTTGTAATCTGGGTAAACCAACTGTTTAAATCTCATGAACTCTACCTACAAATGTGGTCTGGCTTTTTGAGGCTGCCGCTCTAGAGATTCTATGTAACAGTTTCTTTGCATTATCAAGTTAAATGTTCTACATATGTGCAGTTGTATGTGTGTGCACGTGTTTAAACATCTTGACATCTTACAAATCAGACCACATGTCATGGAAACAGAGAGAGTGCAGTAATTTGGAGGAAAAGAGTCATTTCACTGCCATTCTCTCAAAATTGTTAAAATGTGTAGCTCGGACCAGACTTCACTAAATCATTTTGAGTTTATTTTGACAGCACAATTATATAATTATGCAACCTAACAGTGCTCATTAAAGGGACACTGAATTTAAATAAGTACCAAAGTACACATACACACATACACAGGGTAGTCTGCTCCTCCATGATACGCTGTCCCTGGCTTCAAGGCTGTAAGAAAGATGCAAGGAAAGAACAGCCCTGGAGAGAATTACTTCAGTTTGGACCGAACAAGTGCAGCTGGAATTAATATCTGGGTCTATGTGTGTGTGTGTGTCTGTGAATACAGGGTTGATTCACTGCTGCCTAGTAATAGGCACCCAGGCGTGCACATAGACAGACACAACTGTCATACACACAAACACCAAGTGCATACAGATGTGCATACACTGAAAGAATTATACGCATACACTCTCAGAGAGCGCTAACAACTACAAGCCAAAAGCCAGACAGGCTCTTTCTCTCCGACTCAAATTAACGCATCACTAACTTACTCGGCGGGACCACTTAATCAGCTGCAAATGAACAGAAGGAGAGAAAGCAGAAGAGGGAGAGGAGAAAGGTGAATTGGACAAGAAGAAAGAAAAGAAGACAAGAAAACGACAATGTTCTTGGAACAAATTAAAGACTACAATCATTATAAAGTTAACTTGACATCTAAGTAAATCACACTATGTTCTCCATGCAGTTGGTTTAACAAAGAATGAAGCAATCATGTTTTCTTCTCTGCTTCTACCGCTGAGAACCATTAATAAGTATAAATCAAGTGGAGGAAAATGAATCATGGCCAGCTGAGTGCTGAAAGGTGAGACAAATTGTGTGGTATTACTCGCGTCATGAGGTCATCATTTAATGAGCAAACTATAAAACTGATGTTTTTTCCTGTATTGTTAAATGCCAGCCACTCACTCAGTGTGAATCACAATCTCTGTGATGATAAACAATAGCACTGATTTAGCATCAGGAGGTGTGTGTGGGGGGGGGTGTAGTCAAGGAAAAGAAGGAAAGAAACTGACTGAAATAAGAAGTGTGCAAAGATCAACTCAAGTAAACTTGAGTAAAAGTTTATTGATTAGTCAAGATAAGGTAAGTTACAGAGCGATGAACTCAAACTGACAGCAAGTTTGCAATTGTCTCACACACTGGAAAGTCACAACAGGATTTTATACAAACAGAAAACTGTGCATGTCACGATGAAGTCTGGCTTTGTTGTCCTATAGCAAAAAGAACAGCTGTTGATGTTGCTGCCTGCTGGGCAGAAAACAGGAAAGGACAAATTCATGTTTGTTCACACCACCATTAGGAGGAATAACATACACAAATAACGTGCGTGAATTAAATGTGTGTACATGCACTGAATACACATACACACAGAAAGCATTTAATGTGCTTAAGGCATTCGAATTTGGCCCATGCAAACAGTAAGACACATGCACTCTGCTGGAAAACTGGAAGATAACAAAGAGTTTGATGGTCAACTCTGGATGTTAAAAGGCTCGCTCACACACATACACACACACAGTCGTAGACAAACATTTCCTCCCTGGAGAGCTGTGTTTATATTCTGTCAGGTGCTGGGAAGAAGCAACACACATTTCATCTAATCTAAATAAGGTTTTATCGCTAATCTGCAGAAGCTGCAGCAGAAATGCAGAATTAGATTGGATATAGAGTGAACTTTCTTGTCAGCTGTGATAATCTCCTTCGGTGCAAGTTGGATTAAATGTATTTTGAGTTTTGTTTACTGCATATACAGCCATATACTGTATATCTGCTTGATTGAAACTATACATGTAATAATGCGTTTTTATGAAGAGAATTTGAACTCTGAATATCACGAGCTATACATTTATAGTGCATGACACATTCTCTTCACACTGAAGCTGCACATTAGATATCAGTTTCATTTAAACTTGGAGGTTATAACAGCTGCGATGGGCCTCGTTCACTCCCACACACCAATTAAAGACCACTTTCCATGAGTCATAATTCCTTCTTTTCACTCCTGTCTTCCTACCTGATCAAGTAGGATTACTTTAAGCCTCGACTTGAAGATGATACTGTAATAGGAATAACTGTTGTTGTTATTCCTCTTGTCAATCTGCCTTATTGCTGCTCAATAAATCATCACACTGCTTAAACTAGATCATTTAGACTTTGTTATAAATCATCTAAAGCCCCTGAATGACTCAACAGCTGTGTCAGGAGAGCTCAGATGAGTCCGACCTGCCGTTGTAGAAATAACTACAGTATGACTCTGAATCTAAATGCATGCTTCAGTATGATGGAAATAGCAGCATTTGCATAAATGATTCAGATGGCATCGCATGCATAAGGGAAACAGATATATTTACACCTAAATCAAACATCTAAAAATCGCACTGACACTAATGTGGTTGCTGATTTGCACCACCACAGCACGCACATACACACTACCACCACCCACAAGAACATCAACAACAGCGCAAGAAACAACATGGAGGGCAGTTCAAATATTAATTACTTGACATTACTCTAGCCAGCAATGTTTCCCACAAGAAAAGTCACATAGTGCGTTCCCTCCGGCCACTGTTTGTGTGTGGAGGTGTATTAATATTTCAAGACAATACAATCACATTTCGAATGCGCTGATTTACTCCTGTTATGTGCCAGCATGCATTCATAAATGTGTTTGTTCACATACAACATGAAATGGCATTTCAGAGTAAGTAACATTGCTCTTAGGTGCCTGTGCGTGTGCATAGGTGACTGTGCGTGTGTGTGTCGGGGGGGGGGGACTCTTGTGTGTGTACACCATTAGCAGGGTAGAGAGTGGCCTTCCTAATCTGCTTTCTCCTAATTAAAAGCCTGTGACTAAATGGACCAGCACTGGAGCTGTCTGCCGGGGAAATTAAAAAACGAGAGATGATTAGAGGACAGAAGAAAGAGGGTGGTGGCAGAGCACAGAGGGATGGAGGGACGGAGGATGAAAGGCATTGAGGAATGGAGTGTAACAATGGGAGGGGAGGGAGAAGGAGAGAGAGAGAGAGAGTTGAAGCATATAGGAGGAGGCATAAGGGGACAAAAGGTAAGGAGGAGGAAACAGAATTGGATAGAGGAGGGAAGACGGAATGGAGGCAAGGGAGGAGAGATGAAAAGATGATGTTGAAAGAGATGTGGGGTTAGGTAATAGAATAAATGAAAAATAAATGCGAGGAGAGAGAAAGAAGGAAGAGCTGGATCAAAGAAAAGGTAGAAGAATCAAAAAGAGACATATATAATGGGACAGAAGGTATAACAAGACTAAAAGTCTACGGTCATGCAAGCAGCTCTGTGAGGCTGTACTTTCAATTTGAACATCAGCATATAATATTTACCAGGTTCACCACCTTAGTTTAGCATGTTAGCATGCTAAGATTCACTAATTAGCACTAAAGTCAAAGAGTGTTGTTATTTTTTATCAGGTATTTGGTCAAAAATCAAAGTACTGGACAAACTGAACATTTGACGACACTAGATGAAAAGTCAGGGGATTATCAAAGTCAGTAGGACAGAGGCGTTCAGTACCTGTACACAGAATCTTCAGAGTAAACAGACTTTACTGAATCATCATTATCACTGATCAAATCAGTAGTTTTTAGCAGAGGAGCTCCCCTCACTGGTGACCGCTATCAGCTCAGCTGTGATTCACAGTTCGTTACTTCCTCATTAAAACTTATTAAAAGACTGCAAAAACCACAAACAATCGTGTTGTGATAACTGTCTTATGCTTATAGGTTAGTTTTGTACTGAACTGAAGACAGTCTGAATCAACGCTGAACATTGCGGTCATATGAACAGTGATGCTTTTGCTTACTGTTGCACGTGCTGATGTAAATTTGAACGGTTATGCGTTCACTTCCTGTTGTACGCCCTTTCATTTCACTCTGAACTAAAAATGTCCACCTGCTGGTGGCACTAGAGGAAAAGTCAGAAGATCATTTGAGTCCATCATCTGGACACCATTAATGTCTGTATCAAATGTCATGGCAATCTATCCAACAATATTCATAGTCTGGACCAAAGTGGTGGACAGACCAACCTATCCATCTTGCTTGGCTAAAAAGAAATGAAAGGCATCATCAATCAGTGGAAGAGACATGGATGATATATAGAGATAAACAAAAGTTTTGTTTTAAGGAGAGAAAAGACTGTGAGATCAAAACAAGGTCAAATGTCGTTGTTCCATTTTAATATACTTCCATGTCCAAAACAGTTACAGCAAGACAAATAAGTAGATGATGGAAGTACTTGAAGTCTGATTGGATCAAAGACACAAAATGTGTGCATAAGGCCTCTGGAGTAGCTGCAGAGAGCTTTTGCCCTGCAGCACATAAATCTGAATTCTGAAGGATGCCGTCTTATGTCCTGTACTCGGCTTTGCATCCATAAAAAAACAGGAATCGAGAGGATAAGAAAAAGGGAGAGGGAAAGAAAGAGAAAGGGGTGATTGGAGAGAGCTAGAGATGAAAAGACATAAGAGATAAAGACAGAGAAACTGTGCATGCAAGACAAGACAAGAGTGTTTGATCATCCCAGCTGAATCAGCAGTGTACTTTGGCTGAATGTAGATATACTTGATTCTCATACTCCGAGTTTGCAATTCATTCATATGTATCACTCCCTCCTCCTCTCTCTCACTCTCACTTGTCTTTTTCCACCCTCATTCTGTCTCTATATGCCGGCAGTCTCTGTCTCTCTCCCCGGCACTAACAAATGCCCATCTTCTCTCTTTTGCCTCCGCACAAAGAAAACCACCCAGATATGATTACTTATTCCCCTCTGTAGGAAAATTTGCCAAAAAATCATTTACCCCGAGGGCTTGACTGTAAGAATAAGAAAATATACTGTAAAATGTAATACACACTAAGTGAATATAAGTGGGTGCTTTCATTCAGAGTGCCTGAAGGTGCAGTGAGCGAAACAGCAGTAACAGCCTGACACCAGCATTTGGACTGGCAAGCAATACAGCTCTTTTAGCTGAGTGTGACTGCTTGCAAGAAGGATTTCACCATCTTTATTTACAGTATGTGTTTATTTTGTGCCAATCATATTGGCCTACGAGCCGGAGGGGAATGAATAATTAGCTGGTAAATAATTGGAATATGAACACCAGCAGTTGTTGCTCAGTTTGTTTGTCTCGGGGGTGGGACACAACAAAACAATATCAATCTTTCCGATTATTCAACAACAGTTTGGGCTTGGGCCAAGGGGAAAAAGTCATTCATATAACTCTCTATGTTCAGTAGATGACATTATTCTTCTTACAGTATATCCATCCTTTCTCTTTCTTAAATGTTTATACATACAGAATATGGCTGCATCTGGAAGAAAAAGTTTCTTTAATTGCCCCTAAGAGAATTTACCTTGCATAAAATTCTAATTCAACAAATGAAATAGAAATCATCTGTCATAAAAATACAGTAAAAGTAGTAATATTCTAATATAGAAGGACATCAACTTGTCCAAAGCACTATAGCTGCTGTGCTAAATGACTTTTCTCTACAATAAATGTAAATCACTCCTCAGGGACAATATGTTTTATTTGTATGTTGTTTTCAGGGTGTACCACATGGTTGCATTTGTATAATCGGTTTTAAGGGTGGAGACGAGCACCCTAGAGGACTGGGTGTTGCTGTAAGCATTGGCTGAAACTGTTATAATCAAGACATATTTCACACTCTGAGAGAAGCAAGACAACGATAATCCAAAACACTTTCTTGTGTTGGTGAACCCCAGAAAGTTCAATACTGATTCCCAAAGAGAGTTCAATGACAGCTACCCTGCTATCCCAGCCTTAACAACTCAGCTGACAGCTGATCTCTGGGGGTGTTGAGCTGACAAGTTCTTTTAGAAGTCAGCATTCACCTGCAGTTTTAAGCTTGTTCACCTCAAGGTTGTTGGTGTATAACATGAGGCACCTACTCCTTTACTGTACATAATCACAACTGTTTTTTTTATCAAATTGGGTAGCAGTGACCTAAATGGGAGAGAAGAAGGCCTTTGAGAAGAGGATCATCGGTTTGATCCCTTGAATTGGCAAAAAAAAAACTAACACACACAAAAACAAGGCACTTGAAGCCCAACTGCTTCAATGGAGCAGCTCAGTGGTCAACAGTAGCTCCCTGTTGTGAAGATACAAAATGTAACTTTTTAAATGTGAAGTAGGGCACTGTTGGAGAAGACTTTCCCTGGACAAATAAAGTTTAAAGAAATGTTTAACTAAATGCAAAATAGGTCACTGACCTGTTTCCACTGAGCCCCAAAAGAGGAAAAAAGGATTTAAGAATTATTTTTCCAGAATAATTAGAGTGCATGAAGGCATGGTGCAGTGCAGTCACTTTGCCTGTGCATATTTTCTTATGCTTTTAATTCAGCAATTCAACCAAACAAGCTTAGTGTGTGCCTTAATAGTTATTCAACATATGCTGTGTTTCATCACTTATAATCTTTCATGTATTATGTACTGTAAAAATCTTATTTATAAGATGACATTTTCTTTTTTTCCTTTAATTATTCCTTTAAGCTTCAAAAATATTGTCTTTAATGCCAGTAAAGCACAATGAGTTGAATAAGCTATTGTTGGCTGGTTGGTCAGTGAATCAATCCCACAAAAGTTTGTATGTCACTGTGGGAAATAAAGAGTTTGTGGCCACATAAACAGTGCATGTCAGCTGCTCCCACTGAACTGATGTCGCAGAAATATCGCAGTCGACGGAGACTGCATTGCTTACTGTAAAACTGATTTAAAAGGTGGAGAGGATAGCACTGCTGTCAGTGGCAGGTGATTAACGTCTTTATTCTCCACACTATAAAGAAAATATAAGTCAATGCATATCTTTTTGATTTTTTAATTTGAGACTTGTGATTTTTGAGACTTTTATATAAGTATAACTTTGATATATAGTACAAGATAGGAATGACTGTGCACTTGTGGCTTAACGCAGTTGCTCTTAAGCTTCATCAGTTGTCTGTTGTGTCTGCTCTGTGCATATAAGTGAAAAAAGTAGCCTCAACACTTACAGTATCAAGGCAGGGCTTTTCCTGGTTGTAGATGTGGCCTGAGAGAAACAAGGTAAAACAAAAATGTGAGTAAAGTAGATGATGATGAGTTACTAGAGAACAGTCTGGAAGATACTACATTAATGAATCATTAAGTAATGATTTGTTCATACCTGTGAATCAGAATGACGACCACTTTCTTCCTCAGTTGTTCCTTGTTTAATTACAAATCAGCCACTGAGTGGCCACCAATTAGTAGAGACTCAACATGACTAATTACTTAATCATTAATTGCCCTTTTTGTGCACCCCAAGTAAAGTGATAAATCATACTGAGTGGTTACTAAATAGTCCCTCATTACTTTATGATCACCTGAACATTACTAGCCCATTTTTGTGCCCCCCCCCCCAAAAAAAAAAGTGGGATATCGTGATTCATTAATATAGTATCTCCCAGTCAGCATTATCTAATATATAGTCCTTGAATTATTCATGAACTTCTTATTAACGATTCCTTAATTATGAGGTCATTCCTGATTTGTTCCTTAGTAACCACTCACATTTGAGTACCGTAATGTCTTACTGAAACAGTAGTATAATCACAGTGCCTTCTCAAAGCAGATGATGGCGCAGCGCAGCACAGTATATTCCCTTCCTTGAGAATATTTTTAATTAATTGACAATGAAATAAAGAAACAACATTGACAGTCAAAGCCACATTTCCATCAGAAGCTACATGATTACATTGAACTGAATGGATGCCCTTCAGGCTTGGCTGGATTTTGTAAATGTATACATCAGGGAATACCGCACTCCATGTAATCTTGACTTCTCAGATGCGGTTACAGTAAACTAAACTGTACACAGCTTTATAGAGAATGAGAGAGCTAGATAACAGAGAGAGAAGTGGAGAATGAGTCCTCGTTTGAATGCATGTCCTTGTCTGAGCCGCCTCAGAGTGTGTGTGTGTGTGTGTCTGTGTGTGTGTGTGGTTGTGTGTGTGTGTGAGCATCAGGCTATCCTGTCACGTAACATGCTAAATATCTCTGCAGACCACCACCAGTGAAGCACAGGGATTAATGGGCCATTGGGGGCTACTTGACATTTCTGATGCCTATTTTTTCTGCAGGGAATGAGAATCACAACCCTGGATGCCCACACACACACACACACACACACACACACACACACACACAAACAGGCAAACAACGCAGGAGCCCTCAAAAGTATCCTTACATAATATGCTGCAGGTGTGTAAACATAAACATATCTTAGAGATTTAAGCAAACTCAAGGTGTTTTAGCAAATCCGATACATGTTCAGCTGTTACCTGGAAACATAAAACCCCAACACACACACACACACACACACACACACACACACACACACACACACAGACCTTCTATTCAGCTAAATTAAGTGTGCACATTTTATAAATCATAATGATATACTGGCTGAGTTAAAACAGACATACACACACATATCTATTTCAGCTGACTTCTGCCTGGCGTGCAAAATGGCTGGCCATTTATCTTTGCCATGACTCTCTAATATAACTAGAATTCAACCTCGAGCTCCTTTAAACACAAAAATACATATAATTTAAATAATGTGTCCTGTGACTGAGGTAGTTTGAACATCAGAGCATCTATCAAAGAGAGGAAGTGGAGCTACATCATCAATACTGCATCCTGGACAAGTGGAGCCAGTTTTTTAGTAAAGGTTGCATTTTCATCATTTCTGGCTACAACTTTGGGTTTTCAGTGTGCTAAAAGAACATTTTCAGTGCCATAGCCTCTGGTGCCTCATGAATCAGTGCAAATGGAAACATACAACTCCATAATGGGAAAATGTGCAATAAAACTCAAAATGGAGAGAAAAAGCTGACTTCCACATGTCAAAAAGTGTCAGTAGCCTGTTTGCTTTTGCCAAATAAGCCATTTCACTGCTATTAAAACATATTTTGTGTGTTTTCCACCATCTCTGCTGTAATAGTAATTCCAGATATTGTTATGATCTTCCATATGCATCACAATTGTAGATTTATTTTTTTTTTGAAAGAACTACTGTTCAAACACTACAGGCTGATACCTGTAGACAGAGAAACACTGTGTATTTTCACTGAAGCACAACTCCTCTCAAAGATGTTGCACTTCGCTTCCAACTCTGAATTGTTATTCATTTCTGAATTTACTCCTTATTTCTTTAGAACAATGTACAAAAATCATGTTGTTTTTCCCAGGCAGTATCCCATTTGAAGAACAGTAATTCAATCAGGAAGATTATTTCATTCATTCCTCTCTCCTCCTTCATTAATTTTGTCACCAAAACTTTGCCTCCTGATTTATACTTTTTCATATGTTTTCCTGCTTCCCTCTATTTAAAATTAAAGAGGCCTGAGCCTCCTGGTTCAAGCCTAAAACTACTTCTCTTACCCACATTGAAACCATTTGCTCATCAGCATGCTTTTAATGAACCCAATTACCTGCACCTGTTAATGCTGCCTGCCACTCGTGCTGCTAATACCAACGTCCAACCCCCACCTTCTCCACCACCACCTGATCCCCGCAGATTCTGAATAATGATGACTATGCTGCAGGAGTGTGTTGCTGAATAATTTTGGGGTTCATCACAATACACTGGCAGTATGCTCGGATGAAGTCTGTACCAAAAACATATCAACTTTCTATCATCAGTTTCCTAACTTCTAACTGGACTACAAGTGTGATTTGGTGGCTGACATTTGTTGTTGTGTCGTGGTGCATTTATGTGTCATTGGAACCTTCGACTTCCATCACGAGTCGGCTGCTAATCAACGTTTTTGATGAAAGAAGCTACCAAATTTGCTCACTACTTGTTTTGATTGACATTTATATTCATTAATTTCTTAGTACCATGGCTTGACTTTTGAATATGGATGTGAATCTGAGTATAATGCTCTTGGCTTTTCTCAGACTTCCTGTTCACAAATGACTGAAAGCCTCTATTTGGATGTTGAAGTATGGTAAGACCATAATTGGAAATACTACATTTTAATGCAACCTAAATTGTATCTAGATCGTGGTGGGCTAACTGTGTCTGTGTTTTATACTGGTATTTAATGCTTAGGCACTAAATAAAGTGTTTTATGTTCTTGTAATGACCGTAAAGGATTTAATTTCACATTTTATGACTCTACTGTGTGCTTGATAATAAGGAGCTAAGGCAATTAAGTCTTATCAGCTCTGTTGGGGGGCGTTGTGTATGCTCAGTGTTTTGTTTGTTCAAGGAAGTGGTGTATTAAACCATGTTACGTCTAAACACACTGCTTTGTGTGTGTGTGTGTGTGTGTGTGTGTGTGTGTGTGAGAGAGAGAGAGAGAGAGAGAGAGAGAGAGAGTGAGCACATGTGCATACTCTGCTTTGTTGTAGGCTAAATGTGCTTCTATTTGACTCATGTATGACATCTGTGTATGTGTTCCTGTAAGTGCTTGGATGTTTATTATGTGTATGTGTGTGTGTGAGTGGATTTATCCTCATGCATTGAGTACATATGCTCATTATGCCACCTACAAGGCCTATTATGTGCTTATGGGCACTACTGTTGTAGTCTATATTCATGCTGACAGAGTGTTTGTTTGTCTTGTGAGTATGCATGTGTGTGTGTGTGTGGACTTGGCTGATTGAGAAATAACTACTGTGTCCGCATATATGTACTTTCATTTATGTATGCATGGCTGTGTGTGTGCATGTCTGCCTTTAATGCCTACTAGTTGACTTTACTTACAGAACGTGCATGTGTGTGTTACGTTACGTAAGTCATAAACAAGAGAACTGTGTCAGTGGAGCGTAGAGAATCAGAGGACAGATAAGCTTGTCATAATAATCCTCCCTTCGCCTTGTGTATCGAGTCAGTTTAATACACCTACCTACTGATAATCTGTCACAAACACATCAGAAAACAGACAAGCATGCACAAAACACGCACAAAACACACACACACACACACACACAGAGAAATTGCAGTCACAAAAAACAGAAGAAACAACAGAACAGAAAGAAAAGTCATGTAATTACACAAATAAGACTGGTGCCTCTCATAGTAAGTTAATTATGGCATTAAAAAGTAATATAATTTAGTTGCTGTAATGGTAAGAGTTGATAAGGCTCTAAAACTAATAAATGAGCAACTGGCCTGGCATCGCTATAATTGGTGACCTTCACATGCAAATTCTTTCGTTGAAAAACTTGTTTTCAATGACAGGTTCTGAGTACCCTGAGGATGCTATAACAGGAGAATTACTTTCATGACAGCAAAAGGCCAAAATATTTTCAATAAAAAATACAAACAGTGTTTGTATTTTGCATGTACCTGTATTTGAGTAGAAGGAAGTGCTCTAACATACACAAACCAACACATGTCCTTTATGTACTAGCAAGTTCAACAGGGATGTGCTTTAGGATTGAGATGGAAGTGGTGTGTTAAACCATGTTTTGCCTGCAGTACATACACTACCTGGCTAGATACTTGAAACATCATTAATTAGAACAAAACGAGCATATGGGTGGACTGTGGAGAAGTGGTTTATGCGTCTATGGATGATTATAATGGGGTTTTTTCCACTTTGAAAACTTTTCTCCATTAGAGTCCATTGGAGCATCAAATCAAGCTGACCAGAATCTCTATTCTCCATAAAGATCAATTGAATAGATTTTGGGCTGACTATCACTTTAACTCTGTTAAAGAGATACTGGGGTTTTTTTTGTTTTTTTTGTCAGAAAAAAATTTCAGAAGCATAAATGTCATTATGTATTTTATATTTGTTCAAAAAATTGTAATACATTTTAGCATAGATTTTGATTACAAAGGTTAACTTTTATTTAGTAAATGTTTCATTTTAATGGTGGAAAAAGGTCATCAATCAATATGGCATCATATTTTGAAAGCTGATTTCTATCTGAGTGTGTGACTATTGTGTGAGTTCATGGTGAATATGCGTCACACGCAGATGGTCACAGGGTCACATCCCTCTGACTACAGGATGCCATAACTCAGCCTGGAGTTACAGAATCTCTAATTACTGAAAACTGGGAGTGGAACACAGCTGAACAGAGCATGTCAGAACACACACACACACACACACACACACACATACATACACACACATTCATGCACAGTAACACACACACACACTTACCTAAACATACACACCCTCATGCTCCATAGACGTGCACTCACCTATCTCCCCTCCTACACGCTCACACAATGCAAGCGCAGCACATGAAACCAGCCTTTCAAGAACTGCATGCCCCATTGCTCACACACACACATACATGGGTAGGCACACGCTTGCGTGTTCATACACACACAGATGTTGAGCTCATTAAGAGATTCCCAGAGGGTAGCCAAGAAAGGCAGACTACTGTGGGAACCTGGAGGAATCTGCCACTGTGACCTGAACAGACACATTGAAGACGTTCAGAAAATGAAACAATAGACGTAGGTAATATGTTGCTCTATTTTGACGACCTAAATCTATATAGAATTACATAAATGATGAGTTAACATAGGTCATTAAGAGATAGTCCCACAGTCTATTGTCTATAAGGACATTTTTTACCTTCCCAACTCCAAAAATAATGTATCTATTGCTATTACTTGGCATTTACATAGGCCAAAGTGTCCAATGTAGCATGAAAGCACACACAAAATCAAACGGTATTTGGAAATTTTTGCAGAAAAGGACCAAACAAGTGAAAATTAACTTATATCTGCAATTGGAGCAGACATTTGAGAGTTTAAGGTGGTCCTAGCCCCAAAAAGTATTATTTTAGTATCAAAGCGTAACCTCCTGCAGGCTTTAAAGTGGCTGTTAGAAGTTGGTATGTTTCTTCCTTCAAAGAGAATAGCCGCTGTGGTCAGCTTGAATTTGTGTCACTTACAAAGTTCTGCAATAGTAACAAGTATTCACTGCAGAAAATAAGTATTGAAACAGCCAAAGAAATGTCTTGTGCAATGTAATCCACTTCTTCTGTGCATCTGTACACTCAATGTGTTCCAAACGCTCAGTTTCAACACAGTATGGACACACACGTACACTGCTTCTGTCTGACTCCACATGCACAAGCTGAACTTTTATGTGTTCAAACAGTTAAATGGTCCTACGGTCAAAATGCCACAGCTGCAAAACTAGGAGATGAGATCTCCCACCATTTTATTTTGTCTTTACTTTATGTCTGTTCATTTTAAAACTCAGCTTAACATTTTATTGATCGCTTTATCAACGTGTATAGGTTCAAGAGTAAAAGTTACTGCAGGTTTATGTCATGGCTCCCAGGTTTTTGGTCAGTTCACACATATGTGCCAACACACACACACACACATCCACACTAAAACACTGGTCACGTCTCCCTCTGCCAAAGCTAATCCGCCTTCATCTGACATTAAGCCAAAGGATGGAAGGATGAAGAGGTAAGCAGGGGATGAGACAGGCAGGACAAAAGAAGAAATAGGCAGAGTAAAGAAAAAAGAGAACAATGCTCTTTGCTGTATTCACCTCTGACTTGTGATGTCTGGGCTATCAGTGGTGGAGCACATCTGATGTCAAGTGTCTGCAGAGACGTTAGCATTTTGAGTCAGGATGTTTCCACGTTTTAAAAGAGAGATATGACTTTTAATTTGCACATTTTTATCCGCAGATTAAAAAACATTTTCCATCACCAGTTTTCAGTCACATTCAACACCTACACGTATGAGTCATTTCTCACCAAAACAAAACCAAGGTTGCAGAATTTGTGCGAACATACATGCACACGTAAAGCCCCAAAGGTGTGTATAAATACAAGTGTCTAAGGAGTCTAGTATACACATACTGAGTGAACACACACACACTTCTTCCTGTGTGTCTGTTACATTATTGTCTTCAAAATTATATTATAAGGACACACTGAGAGAGAGAAATTGTTGCATATGTGGCATAAAAAGTATCGAATGATGACTGACTGACTGACTAAACCATCTGTCTCTCTAAATTAAGCCCTTAATTTCAGTTTCTTCTCTTCTCTGTCCTCTCTTTCTCCAAAAAGAACAGTTTGCCCTCATTTTGATTCCAGGATATGTATTTCATTCCCAAATGTAACAATAGTTCTCTATCTTTTTCCTCCTTCCCTTTCTTTCCATCCTTCTCTGACTTTTCATCCAATCTTCTCGTCTCTTCTCCCTCTTTTTGCCAAAGTCTTCATATCACGATGGATCAGATGGTGGCCCCGAAAACACCACCTGAGGAGGTCTGTTGTTCATATAATAAATATGGCTTTTATCAGACGACACACACGCGCACACACACTCACAGATGTGCTTGTCTATGCATGCACGCACACACACACACACACACACATCCATGGATATATTATCAGGACCACACCAATTCTGGGAAACCAGCCCGGTTGGACCAACACCAGAAACTCTATTATAACAACGTGTGTGTGAGTGTGTGAGAGGGTGTGTGCGTATGAAAAAGAGAGAGAAGTGGATAGCACCTATGTCTCTGAAATGAGCCTTGTTTGTCTAAAATCTTTGGTAACACTTTACAGTAAGTAAGGTACATAAATTGGTTTGTGCATAAAATACATAAAATACTACTAGCGGTATTGATATTAGTTTTATTTTTCCAGGTTTTGAGATATCTGCCTCTGTAATTTCTGACACAGAAAATAGAAAAAGAAATTGAAAAAAATACATTTCAGGAAATCCACATCAACATCTCTTTCCAGAAATAATGTTCTAGTTACTCAGAATAATCCAAAGACCTCACTGTGAACAGTTTTCACTGAACCGTTTAAAGTGTATTCTGCTGCGTAACGGGCAGCAGGTGAGTAACAGGGTTACTTTGGAGTCTTTTAAATGTAAATCTAATGTAAATAAAGCAAAACAAATGAAATACCCTTTATCTCCATTGTAATTGTGCCACCTCTGTTGTGTTGAG
>NTHP01000137.1:80748-100907 GCA_003416845.1 Oplegnathus fasciatus | reverse complement strand
CATTAGTCATTGCAAGAATTTAGGCATTTATATCATCTTGATTACTGAGTAATTAAGCATGTTCATGTCTAGGCCACAGCAATCTGCACTCAAATTGAGAAACAAAAAATTGGACAGTCGAAGAGCAAATGCAAAATTACAAAAGAAGGGACAAAGCTAGAGATAAGCATAGGAGGGACTGCTGTTATCAAATGAGCAGAGAGCAAGAAATCCCAGTAGCCTCACTGGCTCTTAAGGCTTGCCCACATTCTGTAAGGAAATCTTCTCCTTCATCTACTCGAGTCTGAGCTGGTGGGCTGTAGAATTAGAGCACATAGATTAAACACTGAATAATAATAGGACTGATCAAGACCAAGCTACCTATAGTGATGAGGAATAGTTTGTGCACCTGTTAACCTTTTGCACTATTTCTTATTCTTTCATTTGGTTTTACAAAGAGGGTATTTGTAACAGTCAGAATTTTTTCCTGAGGCCTATACAATGATTCCCAAAAACAGCAATAATTATTTTTTATGAGGTTGTAACATACAAATATATTAAATTAATTACAGTGCAGCTGTATAACAGCTACATTTTTGTTGCATAGTTCAGGTTAAAAACAGTTGACAGTACTTAAAGTTTCTAGAGGACACACCTGTCACACCACAACGGACAACCTGTGAGCCACAACGGATGCAGGAAAAATAATCTGCACAACTTGTTGTAGCCAGTCAAAACCCAACACAGCCCCACCCTCCTGCCATTTAGGGTATGCTTACTACCAAATCAGGCATTAAGTATATTGATCTGCCTCTGCCAAGATCCTCAGGGTAAACCAATCGTGAAATATGATACAGGGCAAAGCACAAACTCAGAAAACTTGGTTTAAATAACTTTTCAGTCGAGTAACATGGAATTTATTAAGCAATATTGATCACTTTGTATAAAATCATGTTTCGAATATTCTTTCTGAATACTTGCTTTAATGCTGATGTGTCTTTGCACCAGACACAGTACTGTGCAGAGCTTTGCTCAAGGGCACTTCAGCAATTATGACAGGTCTATCAGTGACGGGGATTAAACCGGCACCTTTTCATTTAGTGGCTGATGTATCTGCCTCGAAGCGAGCCTGTCGCCCCCATATATACAGACACGCATTACACATTAAGGTTACTTTACAGTATGTCTGTGCACTGTGAAGTCGCTTCAGGGAAGACAAGACTAATGCCAGATCATTCAAGCAGACACACGCTGCGGACACACACATACATAGAAAGAGAGGAGTGGAAAATACAGAGAGAGAGAGATTATATCTGCTACTGACACTTTAATCCACTGAACAGTAATAATGCTCTAACTCTACAGTATATTCAAGCAGTATTACCCAACATCCTACTGTTAAAAGTAGTATATACAGTATTTTCTCATGTTCGGTCTCTGGTCTGTGTCTGTTTTTACAATTAACGTGATTTATGTTCTTCATGTGTGAAATTATTGTCCATGTTGATGTGTGTGTGTGTGTGTGTTTGTGTGTGGAGTGTTGGGGGGGTGTTATTGTGCATGTGTGTGCATCATGAGCACATGAGCATGCATGGTGTATGATACATTTGTGCCTGCCGGCGATCTTTATGTGTACTTACAAATTCACTCCCCGGGAGCAATACGCCTTTGAAGCTCAGCGGGGTAGTCTAATAGCTTTTAATTTTAATTAATTTCCTCTCTCTATTAATAACCTATATCATTCCCTAAGTGGCTCTAAGTTTTAAAGGTGCTGCATTACTCATTAGCCAATTGCTGGGGTAATGGGAAGGCTTTGTGCTGAGTCAGCAAAAACCTCAAGTTGGCAAGTTCATCCCATAAAGTCTAAATAACTCTTGAAATGAGATGTGCTGGCTGGTGCACATGGACATGGGTGACAAGAAACGAGAGTGAAGGGGAGATGCTGATGGCGAGTGTGCGGGAGAGTGAGAAAAACATGAAGTGAAAGGGGCAATGAATATATGAGTGTGCCTTGAGGGGAACTGTTTGGTCAGAAACACATTTATAAACTGAGTGGAAGTGTCGGACGTGCTGCTTTGTTTTGCCAAGTAAAGCATGCAACACCTGGACATCTAAATCACTCTGAAAAGTACTTACTAAAATTACTTCAAACATAATACCTGTCTGAAATGGGCTGCCTTTGGCTTGCACAAAGCTGCCTATTGAATGATTCCTGGTAATCCATTTCCAGGACTTACTTAATAGAATCCTCAACAAGTGCAATCATGTCATCTGTGTTGTGTTTGATGGGTAGCGACACCTTATTTTAAACAGTGAGTGATCTGAAGAAGATAACATCACAGAGTGAGGGAACAGACAGGGATGGTGCAGTAATTCCTTGGTAATATATATTTTTAATTCCCCATTACACATAGCCTATGCCAACCTTATGTTCTCCGACTAACAGTGAATTTTACACGTTTTTACACAGCATGTGATAAATGGTATGTTATGGCCTCCCTTCTGTCATCAGAATCCAAGTGAGCTCATGTCAGCTGTTTCCTTATAGCTTTCTGTGGAAGACCTTCCACTCAAAAGTTAACTCAAGAGACTTCCCCTCTCTTGAGTTAGCTCATGGTACGTTTCCTCTGCTGTGCCTGGCTGTGGCGACCCTCCCTGTGCTCTCCTGTGAGGGTTTCCTCAGTCCACTGTGAAGGAGAAAGTGTGCAAACATTAACATAAAGTAGTAATAAGATACATCAGATAGATAGATGGATAGTCTGTTTCAAAAATTTGGAAAAGCTAAGGTGGATGTGATAAATTTAAATGTTTTTTTCCCCACTTAAGTGTATTTTAAAGTGTATTTTTTTTCTCTCCCTCTCTGACCTCCCGCCCCAGCATCTCGCTCAGTTACACACCCACATTACACAGACACACACACACACATCGTGAGCGCGCACCGCTCAGTTGGCAAAGTTTGACGCGCCGACTTTCATAGCGCAGACGCGTCAGATAGAAACCAGTCAACTATGCAGGATATTTCTCAGTGACTTAACAGCATTTTTTTTACTCCACTGCGATAAGAAGTTCGGCGCCTGTAAGCTCATGTCTGACCGTGAACGGAGCTATATTACCCTCCACCTGCACTTCATTGTTTCGGAGTTTTGCTCTCAGGGTCTGCGGGCGCGTAACTTTCACAAAGACATTTGGATTTTGCGGCACTTTGGCACAAGACGGGACACCGTGTGCGCCAGGCGTCAGGCATAGGAGTCAACAAGTGGCTCTCATTTGCGGGTAGAGGAGAGAGATTATGAAAGCCTGAAGTTGCTGAATGGAAAAGTTAGTTTTGACAAAAAACTTTCTCGATCGCGCGGTATTTTGAGTAAATCTTCTTTTATTTTAGCCGCTGGAGGGTGAAGAGGACATTTACTACGGTGTTTAAAGCGTGTTATCACCATGAGTGGACCAGTGGTTTTCCAGATGTGGATGGTTTTATTGTTGGGGACTATGACCGGGGTCGGGAGGGCTCAGGTCTCCACCGCCAAAGTGATGCGGGGCAACATCAGGAGAGACGGTGAGATGCCTTTATTATTTTCCTCTTTTGATGTTGTGCTTGTTGCTTGTGCTGTGTTTAGTGTATCTTTACCGCTGAAACTATGCCTCTGTAGGATATAGTGACCATCTTGCAGGAAAGTCTACTTAATTATAGTTATATTGTAATCCTAAGTGGTGTTATTAGTGTAGCTTACAGTATGTGTGCAACTTGGCTTCTTGAAGCTGGAGGCCTTTTCCGTTATAAAGTTTAGATAAGGCAGTGGCTTTTTTTTTTCATAAATGCATCATTGGATCTATTCTTGTCCTTTTTATGTTCTTTCTCAGCTGCAATGCTGATTTGAGAGGATCACTTATATATTGACATATTTAAATGACAAATACTTATCTTGCAATAACTGATCCTCTTGTGGTAGACTACAATGTTACTTCAAATAGACATCCATTGTTTGTGAGTATGACAAACATGACAGACATGCTTTGTGACCTGTTGACACACTGACAAAAAAAACTTGTTGGAAGAGAGAGAGAGAGAGAGAGAGAAGGCAGCAACAGAGAGTGGAGAAAAAGAAGTGAAATGATGTAAAGTGGGTGCAAAAGAAGCTGAGCTGGAGGAAGAGGAAGAGCGAAGTCTGTTGGATGACAAGCTGCTCCACGTTTTCAGAGTTTGAAGTCTCAGACGACTGCGTGCTCGCAGCCAGTTCAGAGTGGGACTTGCTACAGTGCATCTCTCCTTCATTGAAGCTGAAGTCTTCATATTTCCCCAAGCCTCTTGCCTATCTAACTTCCTGCAGGTGCGCCATGCTTACTTTTCACTTGGCCCTGAGGCTAAAGTCACGGTGCTACAGTACCTTTGAATACACACACACACACACACACACAGGCATGCGCACAGCTAAAGGGTTGCTTTTGGCAGAGAAACATGAAAATACCACTGTACGGTATTAGGTTCTAACCTGGACGACTGCCCTTGAGGCCTGTTTCACCTCACTCCTGCGTGTGTGTGTGTGTGGTTATAACAAAAGAATAACATGGAGGGGTAGGTTGTGACTATAAGTCTGTCTGTCCACACATTAAGTAGCCTACGTTTCACTGACCTTTGATCCCCATCAAATACCTCTGAAACTGTCTGAAGCTCAGATTATTTTTTTGTTACTGCATGTAACTGCATGTACTGAGCATAGACCTAAGCACACTTTGATAAGTCAATATCAGAGTTTTGTTAAATATTAAAGTGCATAGCATCCACAGATGTTTGACTGATGCATTGCAACCTGTCAGAAGCAAAACAGTTGCTGGGTCCTGTCCAGTCACAAGTGTGTATATAAATGACGTATCACCTCGCAGAGTGACAGCTGTGCTGCAGCAGTACCGTGAGACAGGGCAGACAGACAGGGGAGGAAAGCAGCGAGTGATGACAACGAAGCTTGTTACAAAATAAAAGTTGATACTGTAAGAAGACAACAGCTGCGCTAACTCTATTTGGTCAAGATTCAAGATACCAGAAGGATGAAAAGTCTCAGTTCTCTCACTGAATGGGAGAAGAAACAGTATTCAGCAGATAGATCAGAAGAAGGCAGAGTTAAAGCTCCAACATGCTCTTAGGATTCTTTAGAAATGGGAGTTTTTATTACTTGTTCCAACAGCTTTTGAGATCTTCATCTCAGTTCTACAGACAATCTCCTTTGTAGTTGTTTTTATTTTATGTGAGTGAGAAGGAGTCAGTCTAAGACTGTAAAATGTGCACTTAATTATTTCGATCTTCTTCATTCTTATCGTTTTCCGAAACTTTTTTTGTGGTTTTGTTTTAGATCGCATTCCTCCTACAGTTAAACTCTTCACTTTAGCAACATTTATGACTCTGGAAACATTTACAATGCAACAATTTAACTTATTTTTTCCTTGTTCATTTTCTACATATTATCACATTCTCATTGAAATTATACACTTTGTCTCATCCTCTTCTTTAAAAAGAAAAAGTTCACCACTTAGTTGTGTTGGCGCAGGGGTGTTTCTCAGTATGTGTTTCAAACCCGCACTAGGCCTTGAATAAATACTTAACTTTAAGCTTAACATAACCACAAGTATTATAAACACATACTTAAGGTTTGTGTGTGGTTTGATAGAATTTTAATCGAAAGAAAGGTCTGTCTCGCTGTTGCACATATTCCTGAGCTGTCTGCACTTGCCATCTGTCAAGCTAATCCAAAATTTGGGAACTCCCTGTGATGATGTTGTCAGGAAATTATTGCTTTGGTGCACACAGTGAAAGAAAATATGGCCGTTAACATTTCAGAGGTCAGTATTTCAATCAGAGGAGTTTTAAAGATGGCATAACTTTTTTTGAACACTGTCATCTCAGTGGGAGAGGGGGGCAGCCACTCTTTATGCTGCCATCTTTATGCTCTGTTCAAATCAGATTGACTTTATCAAAGTGAATTCGTTGATCTCTTGATGATCTTTTGTTGCACAAAGACTATGAGTCGCTGTGGGAGCTGCTATTGAGAGAGACGGGTTGTTAGATGCTGCACAGGCTTTTAACAGCTCTTTAATCCACTGCATGAAGTCTTAGAAAAACACACTGTGCCCACAAGTTATCTGTGTGTGTGTGTGTGTGTGTGTGTGTGTGTGTGTGTGTGTGTGTGTGTGTTCCTGTGTTTATGCATTTACAGTCAGCTTATGCGGAACATGAGAGCTTAGTTCCGTTATTTGATTGACTGGTGCTGATTAGCTGTGTTTCCATGTGCAGGAGTGAACCTCAAGCTGATAGGGGCTCCGCAGCTTTCACTCATCCATTTACCATTGTGAATGTGCCCCTGTGTGTACCTTTGTGTATTTGAATGTGTGCATATGCGTGTGTGTGTGTGTGTGTCTGTGTGTGTGAGTGTTCTGACAGAACATCTTAACTCACTTCAAGGAATTCCCCCCGAGGTTTTTTCTCCTGTGTTTGTTCAACGTTTTGCTCGTTCTTTTCGCCTGCCATTGAAGTGTGTCTGTGTGTGCATTAAAGAGGTTGGGGGAGGCGAGGTGAAGCAGGGGGACAGAGCGTATTTGTAGAAAAAGAAACACACAAATACACATGTAAACGCACAGAGCAAAGTAAACACTATTTGGCCTTTCTGCCCTGAGCAACTTATCATCTCTGCTAGAGAGAGACCAGATGACCCAGATAGGATAAAACCTATTACACACAACTGTACATGTGTGTGTGTGTGTGTGTGTGTGTGTGTGTGTTTGTGTGTGTGTGTGTGTGTGCAAGCAGCACTTGCGGGCAGGGAAATATGTACATGTGTATGCAGGCACAGACAGAAACAAGCATACAGTAGTCAGACACTGACACTTTCACGCAGACACAAGCACAGTAAAAGGGTAAACTGTCATCCCATTCACTACTAAAACAACACAAATGATCACATGTTTAACTGTGTTCATGTGGCTAGCAAATACAATATCATTTATCCTCGATATGAAACGTCAACTGCCCTCAGTTTAGCTCAATTTCTGCTTTAAAAGTGAGTCTTTCCGGGCAATGCTCTGGTGCGTCGTGATACGAGAATATGTTTGGCTGGCAATTTGTGACTGCCGTCTGCTGGAGTTTTTAGAGGAGCGTGACTGGATTGTATCAATGCCCGATCCACGTGAATCTTTGACGCATATTTAGAGAAATTCTATCCTCAGATGTTCAGAATCCAATAGAAATTCACACATCATGAAAAGCTACCAGAAATGAGCAGCAGAATGCTCATATGATTCATGTAATTGTAATTTTTGACGTTATACTCGTGTAATAGTCTAGACTGTAATTTTTTAAAAGACAAATTGCTGTCATCAGCCTTATTTGAATAGCTAAAATATTCTATTCAGACTCCTTTTTATCCCTTTATGTTAACATTTTTCCTTTTAATGTTTAATTCCATGGCACACCTGCACTACTACAAATGTTCAAAATCACTGTTGTACAAACACATGAACACATACACACATAGAGGTCCAGAGGTGTTGCACAACTTTGTGACTACGAGGGAATGTGTGAGATTTAAGTGCACTGTTATCTTTTTTTTTTTAACCCTGTTGACTTTAAGATTAACTAAAGTTATGCAACAATATTACTTAAACACACACATGCACACTCACATGCACACACACACACACACAGTTAAACTTCAAAGTATAACATAATTGAGATGTTGCTTGTAGAGAATGGCCATGCTGGCAGACAATGGCGGGTTAGCTGTTTGAAAATAAGACCCTGCAAACACACAGTGTTTGTATCATGCAGTCATTATGCTCACTGTGCTAAACGGAGAATATAACTTCTATTCAGTGACCGAACGGCATCATCTTTTATAAAGGCTCCTGTCTTTCTGATTCTTCCTCTTCTTTCTTCCAATAGTTCTTATCGGTTGCCTTCCTCTCTCAGTGCTGTCTTATCAGTCTGTCCCTCGCTACATATCACTCCATCTCTCCAGATCCTCCTCTTTCAATCTCTCCCTTTCTCATTTCTGTCTTTATCTCCCCATCCCCCCCCCCAATCTGTTTTGGCTCTTTTTAATCAAAAGCTATTTCAACCTGTTGGCTCTGTGAGCAAATACAATGTGGCGAACAGTGTCACAGACAAGCACGCCAGCACACTCGCCCAAAACAACACCACATTTAGTCAACCTTTGTGAACCAACAGACATTTTAACGTCTATTGTCCACACTATAAAAATGGGGGCACAGACAGAGAGAAATCAATAGAAAGTTACACAGTAATACACGCATATATGCACATGCAGACAAGCAACATAAGAATGGTTGTGCTCACAAAAGCATGTGTGCTCTTGAGCTAGGCGTTGGTGATATCAGTGAGTGTGATGTCATGGTCCTTGACTGTGTCTGAGAACTCGAGGTGGCCTTGCCTCCGATAACACAAACACACACACACACACACATACGTGCAAAGAATATACAGTCATTAAAACATGCTTAAGCAGCAAAAGAGACAAATGCCTGCAGTGGAGGTTTTATGAGGCAGTTTTAAAAGTAGAGAAGTAGAGAAGTGCGTACAATCTCACCTCAAAGTCCATGTAGTATCTGTTCTGGAGCTTTTGACTGTATCACACGATCTTCCTCAGCAGATGTAGTTTACCCAGTTGTAGATGTTTCATTTTTCATTTTTCTGAGAACTTTAAGGACTGCTCGTCTTGTCCATGTTGAGATTGAAAGTTCATCCTTCACCTCGGAAACAACAGTTGACAAAGCAGTCTCACTCGAAGGTCTACTTAGTAACTGTTCTGGAGCTTATGTCACACAATCTCTCTAAATGTAAACTAATCTAAATTCTTAAAAATCTAAACTCTAAAAGAGAGTCCTAAGTGCGCTCTTTCTCTGTGCTTTGAGGTGCAGGAAAACATATTCTTGTGGCGTGAGTGGAGGACCTTCAACCTGGTTACTCCGTCCTGCAACATCATGATTGATTTAAGAAAGGATGCAAATGGATTCCAAATGTCTTTGTGTCACCATGTTAAACACGAGGGCGACGGCAGGGAGGAGTGTCACTGAGGTTATTGGAATTCATGAGTCACACTCAGGACACCCGACATGGAACGACTCCCCACCCGCCCACCCAGGCCGACATACACACGTAAACACAATTACAGGATCTCCCTTTCAAGGGAATCCCCCAAGAAACACTTGTCGTCTCACACGCACACTCACACTTTTTATGCATGAATAGCATGAGCCAAAGTTACCCCACCCCTAAACATTTGGCAGACAGTCTTTTCCTCCCCTGCACAGGGAAAATAGGGTGGTGACCACTTGGACAGTCTGACAGGAGAGGAGCGTGTGCAACAAGAGACAGGCAAAGAGTGAGATGATGCCTTGGAAATTGAGTGGAGATAGGTTTAGGCTTATATATGTGGTTGTGCTCAGATTTTAGGAAGAGAGGGCAGCAGGGGAGAAGTGAAAGTTTAGAAGGGAGCTTAGAAGAGTTAGAGGGCACAAAGGAGGAGGAGAGGGAAAAGGTGTGTAGAGAGAGATATGCCAAGTTAAAAGACCTGTCCCTCCACTTTTCTGCCCTGTCAGCTTGGAAAAAGAGATAGTAAGACCAACAGCAGGCCAAATGGACAGAGTATAAAAGAGGAGATGGAAGGAAACAGGACTGATAGAGAAGTGCAGGGGAGGAAAGATAAGGTATTTCTGGAGAGGGAGAGCGGGCAGAGTATAGTGCCAAACATCAGCAGATTATCTGATCTTATTATCTGATCAAAACTTAAAGCATAAAGAAATAAGCAACAAAAAAAGGAACCACGACTCTGTCAACATGACAAGGGCTACAGACAAATCTGGCTTCTCAGATTGGGAGGGTCAGCTACATTCATGCACACTCAATGAAGTGGAAACATAATTAAGCTTATTCACCTCATGCCCCAAATGTGATTGTTCAAAAGAACAATGAATTCCTCAAGGTTATCCAAATACACAGAGTACCCTCATATAGAAAAACATTGAATTCTTTCACAGTGGCGATGTGAGTCCAGGTAACTGCCAAAATCACTTGTTATCTCCTATTAAGATTAAACCAATTATAATGAGGAGCTGTAGATAAAAAGAAGTGAGGACCTGTCCAAGATGTTATCTTGGACATCTCCTGCCCACTCTTAGCTGAAATAGCAATAGCTGAAAATCTTACTGCTCTTCATGACCACGCACCTCTGGTCAGCCACCCCAGTAGCTTATGGTTGCTAATATTAGCTGGTGTTGGCAAATTTAAAGCAATAGTTTGACCTTTACACTTATTTACCTTCTTGCTGAGAGGCAGATGAGAAGATCGATACCACTCTTTAAAATCCGCCTACCAACCCCTCCAAAGCTTAATACTTAATACACTTAATATCTCATTTATTTTAACCTCACAAAAGCCAAAGTGTATAAACGCATTGTTACAGCTTTATGGGAGGATATATGCCGGGCTTATTTAGCCATTATTTAGTAACTAGTGATCTTAAGAGCTTCTGGCAGTTGTATTTTGTGTGCAGAGCCAAGCTAGCTGTTTCCTCTTGTTTACAGTCTTTATGCTAAGCAAAGCTAACTGGCTGTAGCTTCATACGGACAGATATGAGATGGTATCAATCTTCTCATCTAACTCACGGCAAATGAGATAGATATCCCCGCACAATTCAACTGAGTGACTTTGCTTACTCTGTTTCTATAGCCTTGCTTTGACTGACACCTCTTTCAGTTATTTGTTGATGCAAACTTGTCGTGATTTCTTCAGACTTACGTATCTCCACTGATGTGCACTGTCTTCTTTTGGCTACACCAGCTCAATTTACAAGCCAATAATGCTCTTCTGAAATTGAGCCGATTTGGGGACACAGTATACTGTAGAGGAGAATTAGAGAGCAGGCCTGAAAGACAGAGGAAGGGAGACAGATGTTTAGTCCTTGTGGAGTGTAGTCGGTCTTGTAGCTGAGCCATCTGACTGGCGCAGTGGATGCAGATAACAGAGGAGCAGGAAAATGAGATGGAGAGAAAGAAGGAGGTGAAGGGCGCATGGAAAGAGAGATGAGATAAGAGAGATGCAGGCAGCAACAAAGAATGAAAGTGATTAGGCCAGTGGATGAAAGAGAAGAGAAGATGAAATGAGGGATAAAGATGGCAAAGAAGGATTTTTTTGAGGAGTATGGCAGAGAGCTAGGAAGAGAGAGGGGAAAGGGGAATTAATGAACAGGACTGGAAAAAGTGGGAGAATAAACAAGTGGAAAGTTATAATTGAAGGGGAGATGAGAGGTTGAGCACAGTAAAGCAAAGAGGAAGAACTAAAGGAGGAGAGAGATGGTGTAGTCTGCCAATATGTGAGTTTCACAAAAACAGCTGACAAGCAGGTGAGAGAAAGTGCTAGGGAGAGAGAGAGGAGAGAGGAGAGAGAGGGATAACATTTGACAAACTGAATGAGAGAGTGATGGATATGAAAAGAGACAGAGTAGAGGTGTGAAAAGAGTGACAGAGAGTGCATAGCATCGCAAAAGAGAAACAGGAGTGGGAGGAGGAGTGTTCTGACAAAGCAGTGAAAGGGGAAAAAAGAAGAGGTTGAGGAATAAGAAGAAGAAGGAGATAAAAGTTTGGAAAGAAGGAGGGAGTTGGTGAACGCACAGGGAGGCACCCCCAATAGTGAGAGAGACACTGATGAATAAGAATGAAGGATAATAAGGGGAGGAAAATAGAGTGCGCAAAAGAGAGTGTGCGGTTTTAAAAGGATGGAGATTAGCTGGATAGTGAGCTTCTCCCGCAGTGTTCGCTCTGTCTCAGTCCTTGACAAACAAAGCTAATGTGACTCAACAGCAAATGCACAAGAAAACTGCTGATCCCTTTGTGAGAGTGCGTTGGAGATATAGAGACGGACAGAGGGGAGGATGGTGTTTGTTTGTGTGTTTGGGGATGGATGGTGGTGTAGAAACTGTGCGTGTAAAACTAAGCGCAGTAAACATCCTCTGACCTACAGCAGAGGTCTGTTTTAATACAAATACTCTCCACCTGGAACATCACTTAAACAGTTTGAATAAAGTATACTGAGCAAAGTCATTTTCTTTTGTAAATTTACTTAAAATATGAAAGTATTCCAAAAACTACTCGGCTGTATAAGAGACTTTCAACAGTGGGTTTTAATGTATCCCACAGTTTAGTTTCACAGTTTAACACTTGCAAATGGCCTCAAACAAAGTGACTGCTGAATCAAATTACAAACATGGTGACAAATTAAAGGCAATAGCAACATTAAGTGTCCTACAGTAGTGAGGTGTTGGACCACCACGAGCTGCCAGAGCAGCTTCTAGTAAAATACCACACCACACTTCATATTTACACAAATAACTCTGGTGTATAACAATGCCTCTGTAGTTGCAGCTGGTGTGTTAATTACATTGATATCCCCTCAGGCGAGGTGTTGCATTGAAACAGGCTCTCTGAGGGGATTGTGAGGGAAATTAAAAGGATCTCTAGTGCAGCTATTTGGCAGTTATTTGGATTTAAGGTGGATAATAACAGAAAGCCTGCTGATCTGTATCAGTATGCATATAAAAGAAAGGGATGGATGAACCATGCTCCATCACTTCATTTCTTGATTTGCAAACACAATTTAACATCCTGAGTGTGGCAGACAATGTACTGTATCCATTTTCTAACCTACACAAATTAAACATGTTTGTCTGTTTGGGCAGATTGATGGTAGCTTTTTGTTTGTTTGTTTGTTTGTGTTCTGCTCACTAAGATTAATATCTATTCAGCATGAGCCTTCTCAACTCTATGAGAGCTGCTGATTTAAAAATGCTCACGTCCACAGACCAAGTCTGCAGGGACTAGTAACAAGACTCGGCCTGAGTCACAGAAATGGAGTCAAGTAGTGCTGAAACAATTAGTTGATTGAGAGAAAATAATTAATTAATCGTTTATTTCATGATTTCATGTATTAAGCCAAAATTACTGACATTGCTGGTTCCAGCTTCTCAAATGTGAGGAGCTGATTCTGTTTTATGAGAACTTGAGAAGGGTGTTTTTCACTTTTTTTATGACATTACTCAAAAAAATAGTCGACAGATAAACAGATGATGGAAATGATCTTGAAGCTTGGGAGGTAGTTGAGGCAGACAACATGAGTGCACTGCCACACTCACACCTGCCACACTCGACTTACTGCAACATAAATCCAATGAACCCTTTGCAATAGGGTAGTGAATTTAGGCTGAGTGTTCTGTTCTGCTGCCTTCACTAGGTCCTGCTGCTGTTCATAAGGCATTTTATAAGCCCTGCATAACACAACTAGTTCATCATTTAGCAATTAAGTCATTCATTGCGTGTGAAAGATGATTACTCGTGGGTCCCGTTTGAGAGTGAAACCTCTGTGTAATAGTACAGGAGGCATATATAGAAGAGTTTAGGATGTTTCCTCAAGAAAAAGACACCAAGGAATGAAAGATTTCAAATGTTTTCTGCTGAAACTTTAAAGTACAAGATACAGAACCTGAAAAAAACTGGTATGATGCCAGTGGGTTTGTGCTACCAGGGCTAAGTGAGGGTGAGAACATGACAAATGTCAGAAGTGACACTGCAGAAATATGAGAGCAGGAGCTGCTCTCACCCCAGGAGATTCATCCCTGCTGAAGGAAAGAGATAAACACTCTGTGTATTTATGTTGTGTGTTTTATATGTGTGTGTGTGTGTGTGTGTGTGTGTGTGTGTGTGTGTGTGTGTGTGTCTGAGAGAGAAAGAGAGAGAGAGAAATCCTTTAGTGCACTGTGAGAGCTATGTCTTTGTTACTCTGACAATGGTACCCTGACACAAATGAAAAAGATTCTTTTTTTCCTCCTCTGTCAAACACTTTTATCTCTCCCTCTCCAACTGTCAGCGTTTCTCCCCATATTTCCCTCACTCTCTCTGATTCTCCATTTGTGTATCTCAGCATTTCTCCCGCTGTCTCTCTCCCCTTTCCCTGTCTCCTCTTGTCTTCATTAGCTTCCCCTCTCCTGTTTTCATTTCATCATTTACTCTCTGAATTTGAGCAGCAGAGAGCGAGGGAGGGAGAGCCGCAAGTAGAGAATACAAATACAGAGGGGAGAGAGGGAGATATGGGGACATGGATAGGAGCACAGACGAAAAGGGAGAAGGCATTGTTAGAGGGATATCAGAGGGGAAAAATGAGCGAGAGGCAGAAAGAAAAGTTAACAGGCAGAAAAAGAAGCAGAAGAGAGAAAGAATATAAAAGGAGAAGGGGAAAGAAATGGCAGGAGGACGGTGTTACGTGCTACTGTGGAGCCTGCAGCAGGATAAGTGATCCCAGTGGTAGATAGAAGGTCAGATACACACTGACAGGCAGACCACTGCTTAACCCTGCGCTCTGACCACACACACACTCGGGCACACGCTCCCTGACACACACATGCATGCACAAACGCACACTTACTTGAGGCAGACAGACCGAGAGCAGGATGGCTGTCAAAACATCAGCATCTGCTCAGCATCACACACAACGCTCAGAGCAAACACACACACACACACACAAACATACATCTAGCAAACAGCATCCAAGCAGCCCTTAGAGGGATCGAGGCTGATATTTGATAAACTTGTGCTACCACAGCTGGGGCTTAGCTGAAACACACACACACACTTACACACACACAGCCCAGCGACAGCCAGTTTCACTCAGTTTTTCATAAAGTTATATGTTGAAACATAAAGTCACGGAGATATAAAGGAAACTGAATTTGTGTGCTGTTATTACATTCGATATTTATTATATCGTGACTGTATACTGTATATAGACTAAGATGTGTGTTTTATTCCGTGCAAATATTATATGTGTGTGTGTGTGTGTGTGTGTGTGTGTGTGTGTGTGGGAATGCAGGGCTAATTGATTGTCCTCGTCAGCCCTGCTGTTCAGACTGCGGTAGCTGTCAGCAGGAGCCAACTGCTTCTCTAACAAGCCTTACAAACACACACATTTTCATACTCTCTCACAAGCAGACACACACACACACATTATCACATTAGCCCTTAATGTGGAAAAAGGCGCACGGACTCACTTAAATGTACATGCACACAGAGAGGCAGCTCAAGAAATCCATAAAAAATGCATGCGGTGTGATTGTGCCTAAGCTGGTATTCTTGACATTTGCCAGTTTGAATGACAGACGTTAGAAATATCTGAAGAATCCCTTGGCATTTCTTGATACGTGACAAGTTTAACAAAGGCACAGTCCTTAATCCAACCTTAAGCCAGAGTTATACAGAACAGAAATTCACCCTCTGTTTGATTTACGGGAACAGTGATCAGTGGTTTGGACCACTCCAAATTCAGAAACAGCATGTCTGATGATCCACATTCTTCATAGTACAGATACGCTATCGGACAAAGAGATAACATGCCGCATCAAACCACACATGCTGTACACGCAAACAGGGAGGATACTGCTGATGAAGTGTTGGTAAATACACTCCATCACAGTGTAGGAGGTTACACAGGGACAAGCCCCTCTCATCCCTCATCCTTTGCTTCTCTCTATCCAGCCCCTCCCTCAAACCCTCCTCACAATCTGTCGGTACAACTTGAGCTGGCTTCCCACTCCCACCTGCTTTCTCCTCTCTTACTTTCTCTCCTTCTTACAGCCACGGATTTCTGTCTTATCTATCACTCCTTTTCCCTCCCCTCCTTTTCTCCTGTCATCCTCTCTGTCTCTCTTCTTCTCATCCCCTTCTCTTCTCAAATTTTTTCTAGGAATTTGTTTTTCCATCCTCCTCCTTGAGCGAGATGGAGCTCTCTGTCAGATGTTGTCTTTTGACTCATCCTCCGTCCTTCCGTTTGTGCAACACTGTAGCTGTGAATGTGTGTGACACAGCATGTGTGCATGTAGGCACGTGCAAGACTGTGTGAGTTCTAAATGAATGTGTGTTTATCTCTGTCACCGAGCGAGGTTTGTACAGTACATGTTGCTGGGCTTCTGCATTTTTCTGTTATCCTTGTGAATAAATGTTATTATGCAAATGTCAGCATCTGTAACCAGCACAGATGTTACCATTTGGATAAAAACATGTAACAAGATCTTATCTAAAGGAAATACTCATACTTTGTATTTATTTATATATTTTTAAAACAGTAAAGTCAGTGGTGGAATGTAACTAAGTACATTTACTGAATGTACCTTCTAAAAAACAAACAAAAAGGACAAGAAATACTATTCCCTCTACACAATATACAATGCAATTACTCTATTATGCTACATACGATCATTTCAAATGCCTTTAAGGTAGTGGTGGAATGTAAGTTCTCAAGTACTGTGCTTAAGCTCAAATTCAAGGTACTTGTACCTTACTTGGGTATTTCCAGTTTATGCAACTTTATACTTCTACTCCAATACATGTTAGAGGCAAATATTGTACTTTTTACTCCACTACATTAATCCGACAGCTTTACTTACCTTTCAGATTACAGTTTTTCATACCCTTCCTGTCCAGTGAAAAACACGTATCTCCAAATTTGGTCATTTTGAATGTTTGTGATAAACTGAAGGATTAAGCGTTTCTTTATGTGTTGAGAAAATGTTCCTATTTCTTGAGCTAAATAAACTGTTTTGGATTAGCTGGAAAATGCATCGTCACAAAGGTGGGGGGTGAAAAACAGACTGTTTTTCTGAGCTCATGAAAAGTTGACTTGTGAAAGATACGTGGTTCTCACAGGACAGCGACGCTTCAGACATATGATCTGATAGACCATGATGCAATGCTGTAGATTAAACTACCCAACAGTATATAAAGTAGTTCAAATTAGCGCAACCTTAAACATCTACAGCAGTAAAATGCAACATACACATTAATGCAGCGGTAATATAAATCCAAAAACATCATATATAAAGTAACACACTGTCACCATTTTACTGCAGAATGAGTACTTTTACTTTTGATACTTTAAGTCAATTTTACTGATTATACTTACATACTTAAGTAAGGTTCTGAATGCAGGGCTTTCGCTTGTAGTGGAGTATTTTCACAGTGTGGTATTGCTACGTTTACATAAGTAAAGGATCTGAATACTTCTTCCACCAGTAAAGAGTAAAGCAGACAAATATAAGTGAAGTGACTGAATATAAATAGGGTCTATTGTACCTTAATTGATATGCCATAATGCACAGGCAAATGTGTCGACTATGAAACATGCTTTAATCTGCATTGATTATGCATTTCATCCCCATCTCTTGCCCTGAGAGCTCAATGCCATTTTTGCACAGATAGGCTTCTTATTACCTTTCTGTGCCCCAGGCTCGCTCTCCCTCTCTTTCTTTCTCCCTCTCTGTGTCTGTATATGTGCGTGCGTTTGTGCTTGTCACTTTCAGTGTCTTCATGTGTCCAGGAACGCGTATATTTTTGGTGTCCAAGCACCCATGCATCTGTTGGTGTGTGCCTCCTCTGCATGTGTATGTTAACGACTGCTAGAGCCGTTCAGCCACAGTGTCTCCACTGACCTGTCCTCAGTGCTGACTCAGCGAGTGTTGGTCCCCTCTGCATTATTCAGCAAGCTTAGCCAAGGTGTTAAACAGGAGCACATCACAGCAGAGGACGGGAGCATGCTAAGTGGACTGGCACAAGACAAGGAGAATGTAGAGATGTTAGCTTAGCGCGATACAGAGATTAACTTGTAGAAACAAGACTAAAGCTGTGTCCCATTTCCATTCACATGAATTTCAACTTGGATTTGAGGATGTAGTGTGCTCACACTGACAAAGATGTTAGTGTGCATACTAGATTTGCTTGATTTTTGAGTGCTGGAAGTGTTGATGAACACTATCATCCCACACTGCAACACATAATAATTTAATTGCAGTTTATAAAAGTGTGAAAATTCTTTGTGTGTGCAGGGTGAAGTCCAGCAAAAATAACATTTTTATGCTGTTGGTTTCCACCACAGAGGATAATAAGACGATCAAAGTTAAAGTAAACTTCAACTATTCTCAAGTTATTTACAACACACAACATCCTTGAGATATGTTCGAGTAAATATTCACAGTTACATAGCAACGTGCTGAAAAGGAATTACTTATAAAATGAACGTTATCTTTTCAACTTTTCAAACGCAGATTTTCCGCCCTAGTCGGCAGAGTGCAGCTCATCCCTCTTCTTTGTACCCATTAGGCTAATTCGTCCCCATCAACAGGTGTTGAGTCATATGCCTGAGAGGCACTCACAAAAGCCAAGTGGATGCTAATGCTAATCAAAGGCCCAAAAGCACCATTGAGACTCGCTGGTGAAGATGTAAGGGCCAGCTAAAAAGCTCCAGTGCCAAAGAAAATTTGAAATGCATTGTGAGTCACAGCTTTCCAGTGATGTCTCCCTTCTTTGTTTTTGCCTTTGAAATAGAAGACAAAAGCAGAATAATGAGGAATTTGCACAAATCGACGCACATCGCAACAGAGCAAGTGACACACTCACACAAACATGCACAGAACTTCAGAGACGCACACAAAGCAGTTATTATCTTTTCTTATTTATGAGTATAACTCAGACATGCTCTTTGGTGTAGCCTATACAGTGTTTGATGTGTTGAGGTATCTTGGGGCTTTGTGGACTTTCCTTGTCCTCTTCACAGTACAGTAGCTGCGGCAATGTTTCCCTCTCTATCTTTCCACTGCCACTGCTCCCTCTTTCTTTATCTGTTCTGTCTTTACATTTATGTTCTCTTCCCGTTTCCCTTTCACTCTTTTTCTGTGTCCTTCTCTACCTCACTCACTCACTCAATCACTGTCTACCCTTGTTTATTTCTCATCCATCCCCGTTTCTCTCTCATTCTTGATTCTCAACCTTTCTTCACCTTCATTTTGTCCTTCTCTGTATTTTTTATCTACGTCTGTTTGTGTTTCTGTTCCCCCTCTTTCTGAAGAGACTGAGTGAGCTCAGTAAACAGTTGTCTGCGGCTGTTTGTCTAACCTCCTCTGTCCGTGTCACAGGACATGCCATTGTGTCGGCTTCAAAGGAACATACACACTCTCTCTCACACACACGTATGTAGACGCACACAAATGCACTCGCACAAAATCTTCAAAATCCTTCAACAGAGGTATGTCCGCACACAAACACCCACATAGCACACACACACCCTTTCTTGTGCACCCCACCTCTCACATGCTGACGCTCTCACACTGAAAACATCCACCCACTCACACACACACACAGAGGGTGTAACCCCTCCTGTGAGTGGAGAGTGGAGCGAGCCGAACACCCTAAGGTGTCCGGAAGATGAGGAGTGAAGGAAAGAGATCCAGAGGCAGAGAAAGAAAGAGAATGGGTGTATGGATGTATTCCTAATATGCTCTATAGGTTTACTGCAAGAGAGAGCACGAGAGAGAGAGAGGACGAGAGAGAATGTGTGTATATTGCCTGTATATACTGTACATCTAGTTTTTTTGCTTTTGCTTGTGAGTTGTGAGCGTGTGGAAAGTCAAATGTTTGTGCTTGAAGGTGTTTGTGGAGGATTTCAGTCAGAGTGTGAGTCATCAATTTCTATATAGTCTTGTCACTGAAGTCACTGAGGCACCAATATTTTCTAAAAGCGTCAAAAGAGAAAGTTCTACATGATAATGTTGCCAGGCAACCAAGATATTTCTAAGCAGATGTTTAAGCCAATTTATATATTACACTGTTAGACAAGGAATATAATTGGAAGTGGAGAGAAAAAGTTCAAAATAAATACTGGAATTCTCCTCACTTTTTGTGTAAGGAGATCTAAATTCTGATGATACTGCAGCTATCGTGCATAAAGAGGATCATTTTGGACATTTTAGAGGAAACAGCGTCTTTGATTGAAGGCTGATGTTGCTAGGAGACGTGCCGTCAAACTTCTGTGGTGTGCTGCCGGCTGGAGCATGTTACAGCCTTGTATAGCCTGTGAATGTTGTTATAAGACATTTTTACCCCTTTTTCAACAAGCACACATACAGTAGCTTTGGTTATGTAGCATTAATGATGAATGATGTATGTTACCCAATGATTCGAATCACAAAACGGAGAAACATCAGGGTCACAGAGTAATGTAGGGAGTGCTCAAATCACAGATGGGACTAAGCTAACGACATCGCCCCCTCTAGCTGGTTAACCGCCTGTGTGTCCGTTAGAATTAAAGT
>NTHP01000137.1:50604-80594 GCA_003416845.1 Oplegnathus fasciatus | reverse complement strand
ATCTAATGATTTATTGACTTTTAATTTCAGTTCGACTTTAACAACTGTTTCTATTGTTTGACACTCATCCACTACTTAATAAGAAACAACTTAAATGGAAAGGATATTTTGTTTTTATCTGTATATGTTTCTTATGTTTTATACTTTTTGAACACATCCCCAAAAGAACTCCTATGACACTTTTCTTTCAGAGTTGTGGTCAGAAACAACTCTGTGGCCATCAAGCTAATGCAGCAGCTCTGTTGTGTCCAACTGAAAGGACATAATGCATGTAGTGTGTTCTTTTCTATAATTATATATAGGCCTGCTGTCCTCTATAATTCATAGATATGTACACCCCAGCTGCCTCGGCACGTATGTAACTCTCGGATGAATGCCTGTGTGGCCTGCCTAATGCACTGGACTCTCCCACATTCTTTAAACATGTGTTTTCCTTCTTGATCATCATTTTGTTAGTTAGACTGGAGAATAACTGAAAGGTCCCTCCTTTCTATCCCTCCTATATTCTGCCTCCCTCTCCATGCCATCGCTCCACTTCAGCATCCCAATTCCCTGCACTTTTACACCAACTTAAAAAAACATGCAGTCTCTTTGCATAAAAGAAAGTGATGGAAGTTAATTGGTTTTAGCAGCAAAGGTGGGGCTGCACCAAAATGATAATCAGAAAGAAAAGAGTAAGATATCAGACGGAGGAAGAGGAAGAGAGATATTTTTTGACCATTTTCAATTTATTAATACTTTATGCCTTAGGGACCAAGCCAAACCTTGGTCACGCCTCAGGGAACAAGGTTTGACTTGGTTTCTGACTCTCTGAGACGTGACATATTTTAAAATGTGGGAATGTATATCAGGTGTCCATTTGCGTAAACCAAAAAGAAAGAAAAATTAGAGCTTCAATGTTTCTGTCATGGTCAAAAAGAGAGGGAAACAGAGGTAGGGAAGATGGTGCAGGATGGAGAGAACAGAGGAAGTGAAGAAGAAGAAGAGAGAGGAGGAGAAATGTGGGGCGAGAGCCGATGCTGACCAAAGCTGACACCCCTCGGCATGCAGTGTTCACCTCCAGGGTGTGTGTGTGTGTGTGTGTGTGTGTTTGTCTTTTTCATGCCTCTATGCTTGTGTGGGCGTGACTGAGAAACAAGGGAGAATATTTAAAGCTGATTTGTCATGAGAGAGTGGCAAAACAGTGGAGCCAGCACAGGCTTTGATAAGCAGCACAGTGATGCGCGTGCACACACACACACACACACACACACACACACACACACACACACATGCACACATGCAGGCCTTGAGCTAACATTTAACCAGATGGAAAAGGCTTTGGTTATTTCTCACGGGTGCAAGTACAGCTCCCTGCATCAACAACCAATACGCACATACATACATGCACACACACACACACACACACACACAAACACAGACCCATATATAGTGACAGATGTGCACATACAAACCCCCTGTACACAGATAAACAACCAATGACACACACACACATATTTATACACAAACACAACACACACACAAGGACACACGTGCTCACACAGTGTTTATCAGCAGTTTTGCTGCTAATGGGCAATGTTTTACACTCTGTTGCCAAACACAGATGAATAAACAGTTCAGCAGATAGCTGGGCATGACAGCAAATGGGTCTGTAGTAATAATAATAATAATAATAAATACTAATATAGAAGAAAGTAGTCTTTAAGCTTCTGACTCTTTTTTATGTCAAATATTTCTGTAGATTAATGGTAGAGCTTCTTCCCAGGGTTAATTCACGCCAAAGCCAAATTGACTGGTAACATCCTCACTAAAGTTCAACCCATGTTTACTAGACCCTGTGGTTGAGCCAGTAACTGTCTCACAATATGAATGAAGTTCGCCAAAGTAATCCAGTGCTGCATACAAACCACTGTGTAGCATGCCAACTGCTTTATTTCCCTTGACATGTCAGACTTTTTGGATACCTGTCTTTAACATTCAACTAGATTGAAATATCCATGCAATCTCTGTGCACTTAAAAGTTATTTTTTCCCTTATAATTGAAGAAATAATCATTTTGGTAAATACAATTATTTGCTTTTAGTTACCAGGCAACCAGCAAAGACTCCAGGCAGTTACTGCTCCCAGCCAAGAAATAGTCCAGCCCATAAGCCTTTGTGAAAAAACAACAAATTGTAATTTTTACCCTTCGGTACACAAACACAAACAAATGAGAGATATAACGTGTTAATTAGTGAGCTTTAGAGGTGTTGCCAGGCTAGCTCTTCCCCCCTGTTTCCAGTCTTTGCGTAAGCTAAGCTAACAGGCTGCTGGTTGTAGCCTTAGACTGAACAGACAGATATAGTTGTATCGATCTTCTCATCTAACTGTCCTTCAGAAAGTAAATAAGTGTATTTCCCAAAATGTCGCACTCTTCCTTTAACAGTGATGCAAGGCAAGATTGATTATGAAATGATTTTAGTTTTAAGATAATTTGATAATCTCAAAGCACATCAACTCCCAATCCATAACAGTTTAAAACACCTATTTTTTTTAGACAGAAACTGGGAATGCCACCAAGAACGAGAACGGCAACATCGCATTTCTCTGGGGAGTTTTTCACAGCTGAAAGTGAATGTATTATGTGTGTCCTGTTAGCTAGTGTTGTGGCTTATGAGAATTCATTTTGAGAAGATGAAAGTCAAACAGGATATGTTAGACAGAGGGTGGCAGATGTAGGAAATGGGGTTGCCTTGTTATAGGTAATGTCCTGTGGGAGTGTGTCTCTGAGTGAGAATGTATCATATGCAAACTGTCACTCAAGAAAAATAGAGCTTGGTTTGCACAGAATATAGAGACTTGGATTAAAAAGGGGTGATGTTTAATATTAGGCAAGTGTTTGCACACCTGTGACTTCACCAAAATCAACTTTTAATTAAGAGAGAAACAATGATATCTCGTCTTCATCATCCGTTCTTTTTCGTGCGACTTCAGTACTTTCTCCACAGAGCTATTTTTTAGTCTCTGATGCACACTGGTTGCTGGGTGATCCGAGTGTGATTGGCACTTGGATCAGAAATAGATCTCAGAGGCATGAAGAACATCACACCCTGGCACTGGAGGTGGGAGAGCCAAGTTTAATTAGTGCGAATTTACCCACATGTATCCCAGCAGACATGCATCCATGCAAATACACACATACAATGGAGAACTTTTTCTTGGATCCTGGCACAACCACGAACACGCTTTAATAGATCCCACGCACACACATCACACAGTCACACAGCATCATTGTCACGGTTATTTAAGTGTCAGATCAGGAGTCTGAAAGCTTAATTGCCAGTGTCAGACATTACGTTTATGTGTGTGCGTGTGTGTGTGTGTGTGTTTAAATCTAAGGGTGTGAGTCAGACTGTCAGCGATATTATCAGCACTTTTGACATCATCTTATTTCCTGAGATTGCAGCAACTTTAACTTTCTGTCAAGTTCAGAAGAGATAAGTGTTATGTGACTGGTTTAGAAAAAAAGGTCCTGTGAAACACATGATTTAATGTGACTGATTCTCTAGTTCTGTGAGAAGTATTTGATAGCCTTTTGTGCTATGATCTTATGTTGCAAAGGCTTGTAAGAAAGAGCGAAGAATACAACCAAGATTGATGAAACATGAAGACTAAAATGAGATGCTGTACATTTAGAAACAGTGGTACTTATCCAAGATAAGAGATATCTGAGACTGTTTATTCAAACCTTCACCGCCTCGCTTCCCCAGGATTTCTGACTATTACTACTCGCTGGAACAGATGCAACATCTCACTCCTGTAGAAATTTTAATCTTTTCTCTTTCTGTTGAAAGACACATGTATGTAGCCCGTATGGATTTTTTTCTATCTAAAGAAATGCTATTATAGGTGCAATTATTTAATAAAATACCCAAGAAATACATAATAAAACACCAATTAGTCTCGACAGATGCCTAAAGTAAAACAAACAAAAAAGACAGCTTGATGCAGTGAGAACTAAATGTGCTTTTTGGGTTGTTTTTTGCCTTTTGTCATTTCCAATTGTAAGAGACACAAACCAGATGCCCGAACATCAGGCATCAGAGCAGCAGTGATAGTTACTGTTTACAGAGCAGATCTGGATTAACAATGGCAATTTCATTTAATGTTAATAACATTTTGTACGTAACTGACAACACGAGTAGTCTGAAAAGAGATGAGAAGAGAGAGAAGAAGAGAGTGGGCAAGTGAGAGAGACAAATTAAACTGAAACTTTATTTGGTAGCGAATTTGGAGGCGATTTACTGGAAGAGCATGTCTTTACATGCATGGTTAAGCCCAGTAATGACAGCCCCTCATAATTTCATGTATTTCAATCATCCCATGCCCATCCTGTGATGATATGGATATATGGTTTATATTGGCCTTGTACTCCAGCAAATTGGACTATCAGGTTGAAGTGCTGACTTTGCTGATTTGAGGGTGTTTACATCCACATCAAACAAACAAGTGTAGCCTTCCTCTTCGCCTTCCCTTTTTATACAAAGTTCCCCAATTTTAGGGAAACAAAATAAATTGGACACATTAAAATAAATGTAAATAAAGTCACTATATTTAATATTTTGCAGTTCTTTTCAATCAGTGATTGTCTGAAGTCTATGATCTCCAGACATCAGCAAACAGGTGGTACGTTCCCTGGTGATGCACTGCCAGGCCTGTACTGTAACCAATCTTCACTGCTAATTTAAGGGGATTTTGCCGTCAGTCTGGTCTTCAGGTGCGATACACATGCTCAGGTGGATTGAGTTCACTGACATGACCAGTTTGGTTGACTTGCCTGTATGTTAAGGGCAATTTTCCAGCTGTACTGTCCTAAAAATTGGGGACTATGTAAAGAAAGTATATGAGTCCTGCACTATTTACCTAAAGAAGATGTGAAAACCCTCAAACACTATTGAGGCTAAAAGTCAGCAGTGTCACTGTTTCATTGCAAGTCCAATGTGGTGTCGTTCAGATTAAAAAAAACGTGCCACTGTCCTAATGTTTCAACATATGCGTTGGATTCATCAGAATTTTATTTCAGCCTTTTACCCAAAATCATATCCTTACACTCTCTCGTAAAGCAGGCAGACTACATGTAGCTGCCAGTTTCCAGCACTGTCAATTCTCTTGAACTGGATCTTTAACAGAAATCGCTTTTCTTATCATTGTATCATTTGCATGAATTTGCAATGGTGTCGCTGATACCACTGCATGATTTATAGTAAGGTCAATGGTGTGACTGAGAAACTGCATCCAAAAGAGCCGGCTGCTGCTTGAGCAAATTTACATATTTTCTCATTTTAGTGTCTTCATTCTTCTTAATGCTTTCTGTCTCTAGCACGCTGTCCTCTCTCACACAGACACACACACACACAGACACACAGACACACACACACACACACACACACCTTTGTGCATGGAAGGACACATGTTAAGTCATGATACTGTATATGCGCATTCATACATACACTTACAATACATATAGACATACGATACATACATGCACAAACAGGCGCACACATACACACACAATATGAGCGGTAGTAGAGTAGTAGTTGTGCACAATGGATACCCTGTTTTTTTAGAAAATGATCAGATGCCTACTGTATGTTTAGCCAATGAGCAACCAAAGCCATGGCATTTTGGAAAGTTTTAACTTACATAGTCACAAAACTTCCCCAGGACAAACAAATGCAAGGGATGCTGGGTGTGTCTCTTTCCCATCTGGATAGATGGGTTTTCAGTGTCCAGGAAGAAAAAATGAAATGGAAAAGCATAAAGAGATCAAACCAAATTAAATAAGACATCTATTGGAGTCTGGCTGCGTAGCCAGTGCTGGCTTTCACCAGAGTTAGTTCACTGGAAGAGGGAACTCTCTTGACCAGCTTCTCTGGTAAACGCAAGACATGCAACAAATGTACGAACAAGACAAAGAAACAATAATCTGCCTGTTGTTGCTTTGCTGCAGTTACATTTTTCCTGAATCATTGTAGACGTTAATAACACAAGAACAGAGACAGGAAGCACTGAGGCTGATTAACAGTAGAAGGTGACAGAAAGTGATAGATTCTCTTTTTGCGTGCCCCCATCCAGGTAGGTCAGAGGTCAGAGCAGCAGTCCTGTAAGAAGCTGTAAAGAATTTTCCATGTGTTAAATACTCTTCAGCAGACTGAATGCTGAAACACTGAGTGTGAATCCAGATTGTCATTTGAAAGAAATCTCTACACCTCTGCTGCCCTCTGATAATATATATATTTGTAATACAACAATAGCCGTACAATTCTTAATATCACGCAAACTTAACAAGCAAGATGATATCATATGACCTTTTAGTGGATTGAAAGAAACTCATTAGCTCACTTACTAACTTCACCAGTCAGTTGAAAGACAGGCTGCGACATTGTGGAGAAGGGCAACAGAGTTCAGAAAAAAACAAAGCCAAATCAATGGATGTGACACTTATCTCACATTCACACTAGAAGCGACACGTAAGAGGGGCGTAAGTTAACTTCTCTGCTTTTTTTTTTTTACTCTTTTTCTTACAATTTGAAGTTTGCTTACTCATCGTGCACTGGCATCCTGTCACTGCTAATTTTCTCTGTTGGCCTGGACAAGGTTGAAGACGGTCACGTCTCCTTTGATATACACGTGTTGCACTTGCGACTTCTGTTTACCTGACAGCGAGGTCTTCCTGATTGCTGAGGAAAACTAGGCAGAGGTTCATGATATTTACCCCCCATGTCCAAACCGCCTCCACGCAGGCACCCAAGACAAATCAGCAGAGACCACTAATGCAGTAACATCACTGCCAGGGAACACTGCTTGTAGTTTTTGATGGGGTACCAGGCATATCTCAACCTGTAGCTTTTACCCACCAAAGTATAATACATCCATAGTTGTTGTAGCTGTACTATAGTTCAAAATTCACAATATATAAAGCAGAAGATATGATGTGATTGCAGTAGCTGCCTGTGCCTGTGGGCGTTATTTTTCACTAGATGTGTACAAAAATAGAGTCATGTAGAGGGCCACGATAGATATGTGGAAGTTAGTATGAAGTGACACAGTTGACCTAAGATCTAAGAGCTATTTATCTATCTTAGATAGACTGTTGCTTTAGACGAATTATGTATACTATATTTCATAAACAAAGAAATTATAATGGTCACTTACACATGAACACAAATTTCGCCATGAACATACACAAATGCTGATAGACACGCAAGCTCAAACACACACACGCACACACAGAAAGAGAGCTCTGTTCCCCAGTGACCTTAGTGGGTGAAAGTTCCTGACACATAAGCACTTTTATGACTGAATGGACCGACACAGTCAGGCTTTTGATCAGCAGAGTGGAAGAATTCCATTACAAACAAACTCTGCCCCAACACACACACACACACACACGAACACCCGCCCACACACACTCACAAATGCACATGCACGCACATTCACACAAGCGTAAATGCTCATAACTTAAAGTACACACAAAAATGCATGCGCACACACACACAAACACACACACGCTTAGGTACAGTGTTAATTGCTGAAGCCAGAATTGGCAGGGAGTGTGACTCCTGAAGAACGCTGAGTGACCGATGAGACAGAAATACTGACTGAAGCAAAGAAGAGCAACGTAAAGAGAGGGAGAGGGGGGAAAGATGGGATGGGACACGAGGAGGAATTACAGTAAAGCTTGCAGTGAAGAGGTGGAGGAGAAGGCCAAAGCTTCATCATCATCTCCCAGGGGTGCAGGCTGCGGTGCCTTGATTATGCATTCAGCTCTCTCTCTCGCACAAAAACCACACACCCCTCAGAAAATACAGCCCTGTCAGCCTACTTCAGCACACAGCCTGACCTTAGAGTGTGTGTGTGTGTGTGTGTTTCTGTGTGCAAGGAATCTTTTTCTAATTTTCAGGAAGTCAGCAATAAAATAATGGGGACAATTAATGAGTTTTGTTGTGCAATATCTAAATTAGATTTATTATTGAGTTGATTAATCAGGATTAGACATTCAGTGGGTGTGATTAGGATGTTCATCGGTACTGATGAACAATTATTATACTTTAAGCAAGACTTTAGAAGGCAGAAGTTGTCAGTAAAGTATAAAGTATAAAATATAGCTAATAAGCAGAGCCCATGGCAGATAATGCACAATATTATTATTTTTTCATTTCATCTCTGCAGATAGGTCATGATATTGTGAATATCTCATTTTAGGATTAAGTGTGTTTGTGTGTGTGTCTGTTTGCATGTGTTTGTGGCGAGCTAGTAAAGTAGACAAAAAAAATAGAGACAGTGTAGATGTAGTGTTTTTGCTGTTTTGGCACTGTTATTTGCACACACTTCTAAACATGCTTAAACAAAACACGACATGTTTTACGTGCTATATACTATGTACAGATACATGCCTTTATTCCCTATGTTGACAAGTATGTATTTTACTGTAGTATTTAGCCCAGACCGAGTGGTGTCAGTTTGTCCATCTGTTGTTCTCAAGAGCTGTTATAAAACAGGGTGTGATTCTTGGTCATCAGAGAATTATTCCTAATGGTTTTGGTGAATATCTAGTTTCCCTTTGACCAAAATGTTGGTCCATGGCCAGTTTTCCTCTCAAATTTGCTGTCCGTATTCATGAGCGTCAGAGAATGAATCTTAACATTTTTGTTGACCCCTTGACTATTTCTCTAGAGTCACCGTGAGGCCAGTTTTCCACTTGTGCACAAGAAATATAGGTCAGACTTACTTACTTTGAAACAAGGACAGATACAAAAACATATCCATAAATGTCTTCAAAAGCACAATGTTGAACAGATCCACAACCAAGCATTCTTTAAAACTGGACTCTCACCTTCATAGACTCATGATAGAAGTTAGACTCATCATTCTTTTCTCCCCCTGCACTTCGGGTGGTTTCTTTTCACACCACAAACTCTACAAACCCCACTAACAAGAGCCTGGTTACAGGAATAATTCAGCACTTTGGGAAATGTGCTCATTCACTTTCTTGCCAAGAGTTAGATGACAAGATCGATAACACTCTGGTATCTGTCTGTAAATATGAAGCTACCACCAGCAGCCGGTTAGCATACAGAGTTGAAACAGGGGGAAACAGCTAGCCTGGCTCTGTCTGAATGGTTAAAAAAAGTCTGCCTACCAGCACCTCTAAAGCTCACTATTTACATATATAACATATCAAATCTTGTTTGGTTAATCTGTACAAAAAACTGTGTAAAAACGACAAACTGCAGTTTTGAGTGGATTTTCCAAGCTAACCTGCTGCTGGCTGTAAGTATATGCAAGGACAGATATGAGAGTGGTTTCATCCTCTAATTTAATACTGGGCGAGAAGGTGAATCAGCATATTTCCAAAAACGTCGAACAACTCCGTAAAGGTATGCCTTTATAAATTAGGCTGAAAGCTTTATAAGAGCTGGATTTAAAGTACCTGTCATGTCATCGTTTGACTGAAATGTCACATTTGTATTTGTCTTGTTTGTCTGTGTATGTTTTTGTGCTTCTGTCTATCTCCTCTGTATCTGTGCCAAAATCCATAAAAGTTTTTTGCACGTAGATTTGCATTTTGTGTGCGTCTCTGTGAACAAGCTTATTTATAACTGGACTAACTAACTGATTAGTTGTAACCACTAACAGACAGCAATCGCCTCACCACAGACTTGTACCGCAAAGAGGATAACATCACAGTAACGCCAGTGGGTGGAGTCATCCACAGCCCACGCTACCCCAGCGCTTACCCCCGCAATCTGCTGTTGTCATGGAAACTGCTCTCACCACCAGGGAGCCGCATACACCTGGAGTTTGACGGACACTTCGGCCTGGAAGAGGCTGAGAATGGCGTTTGCAGGTAAAACATGAGATTCAGAAAGACAGAAAAAACGGTGATGGAATTCAGAAGAGAGGATGAGAGCAGAAGATAGAGAGAAGTCAGCAGGATGACATCAGATGCCTTTAGAAAAAAAGACAAAATGAGAGAAGGATAATATCTGCATGGAGGAAGAAGGATAGCATTGATGAATTACAAGCAGCTGTAAAGGGGGAAAGTCAGATGAAAGTAACAGTGATTAAAGAACCAGAGTGTGAGGGAAGAAATGATGGAGAGGACAGTTTGGAGTGACAAAGAGGAGAGGAAAAGTTTATTGAGAAAGAGTCTCAAGTTGAAAGGATGTAACAGCAACAATAAAATATGTGAAAATGATTTGTTAACGCACGCACATTAGGGCACCAACAATAAACTGTGATTGAAAGGATGCGAGAGAAAAGATTATAAAAAGGTGTAGGGGGTGGAATCACTATGAGAGAGATGGATAGTTGAAGTTTACTTTCTTGGCAAGAAGTATAAGAAGTTTGTCCTTGAGGGTAGAAAATAGACTTTTTAATCCCCGTATGCAACTCAGGCGTCTTTGTAAGCACTTTGCTGAAAAGACAATGGGGAGCAGCAGGGGGAAAAGAGAGGGAGGAGAGATTTGGAAAGGTTGGAAGAATGAGAAAGTAGCTTTGCCCAGTTTTTCAAATCTGTTTTGTCATATTGTGTGTATTTGTGTGAGTTTGATTGATGGACTCACTAATTGACTGGGGCAATGTTATCTAAGCTGCCCAAAAACTTTTTCTGCAAAAAGCTTGCTGTCAAGTACTTTGGCAGGGTTGCCTAGCGATTTGAGAAAACATCATACTCTAGATTTGTCTCATCACAGGTTTGCTCACTAGAGCTGAAGTATTTTAAGACCCTAAACTGTGCTTAAGAGTGTCAGAAAGAGCTAAATGCACACAATGTCTTTGAAGGAAAATTAAGTTATTACAAATTGGGTCTTTTTTGTAGGTCAGGCCATCATTGTTATCAGTTATGATAATACTGTACTCACCAAGGTAGTCGCTGAAATCTGGAAACACAGCCATAGCATTTTATACAAGTCTGACGGGGCAAAAATTACAAGCAGTCAGATCAGACAGGTTGTAAATAAGGCAACAATTTGGCCAGATTATCTAAACCACCTAAAGGAACAGATCGCTCGATACCACTCTTATATCTGTTCAATATGAAGCTGGAGGCAGTAGCCGGTTAGCTTAGCTTAGCATAAAGTCTAGGAACATTGAGAAACAGCTAGCCTTCACTACAATTTGGTTTTGGTACGAATTAAACAAACAAGATAGAACGTGTTAATTAATGAGCTTTAGAGGTGTTGGTAGGAGGATTTTGTTACCTTCGGACAGAGCCAGGGTAGCTGCTCCTGGCTGTTTCCAGGTTTTATTTAGCGTACAGACATGAGGGTGGTACTGATCTTTTCAACTCCCAGCAAGAAAGTGTATTAGCGTATTTCCTAAAATGTCAGACTCTTGCCTTAATTTAGACATAAAACTGAAAGAAAACACACCTAAAATAAGTGTAATAATTCTTCATTGCACAGGAAAACTCCGTGTGTGTGTGTGCACAGTTATGGTAAGTACAGTAGATCAAAGTTGTCTGCAAACTGCAGTCTACAGTTTGAGTCATAATTTTACCGTTTACTTTTGTTTTCTCATTTTGTAGCTGTGTAACTGAATTCCCAGATGTCAGTAATTACAGTAACTTAGTGAGTGCAATTCTGCTATTACCAAAAAGAATAAAAACTACAAAAATAAAGTTTTTTACTGCTTACCTAAATGTTCTTTCTTCCATTTGTTAGGACAGACACACAACACATTCACACAAGTCTCACCTACTATTTTCTTCCCTCCCACACATTCATCTACCTCTCCATCCCTCTTCCTCTCTCACACTCCAGGTATGACTTTGTTGAAGTGGAGGACCAATCTGAGACCAGCACTATAATTTGGGGTCGCTGGTGTGGACAGAAGGTGCCGCCTAGTCTCAACTCCAAAACCAACATGCTCAGAGTCACCTTCAAGTCTGATGATTACTTTGTTGCAAAGCCGGGATTCAAAGTCTACTACTCACTGCTGGTGAGACATACACTTTCACTCAGACCAACACACACGCAGACAGCTGACGATGAATCATGAGCTGTTATTTGGGACACAGCTTAAAGTTTTTAGTATTTTTTTGTCACATTGGGTTCAGCCCGAGTACCACTGCAATGCTCCAGGTAAAATGCGTCTTTCACTCTTTTACCTCTACTTGGCAATAAAAAAGAGAGATGGGACGATGGGCGGAGATAAATAGATGGGAGAGGAAGGAGGAAGGGAGAGCGGGAGGATCGAGTAACACTGTCGGTAAAATGACAAAATGTATTAGCCAACTGTTCTTTTCTCACACGTCCACTCGACAGTAGAGGAGAGATGGAAGGATAGGGGGAGGAGGGCGTGAGGGAGGGAGGGAGGATGAGAAAGGGTTCTCTTAAAGGCTGTCAAAGGAACGGATAAGGAGATTAGCTTTGTCATTCTGTCAGGAAGAGGAAAGAAGAAAGAGGGACTCTGATTTGAAGATGTTCTCCCACCCTATAATCAGAGGGGAAAGGGGAAGAGAAAGAGCAGTGTAGAGACAGAGAGGCATTTTAAGATGTTCCCTGGCTTCCTCTTTTATGAGTGCAGAGGAGAGAAAGGGGAAGAGACACAGCATCACAGACAGGGTTGAACTGCTGGCATCACTTATTATCTGAGAAAAAGAGAGAAAAAAAAGTGGTATGAGCGCAGATGGAGTAAAGGGCAAGACAGAGAGAGAGGGAGAGAGATACTGTATTTGCAGACGATCCTTCACTTTCATACCGTCACTTTGATACTACAGCTCCTGTGAAAACATTTACCCTGGCTCTCATCACAGTTTGTACTAAAAGCTGTACACATCACACGCAAAAACTCTTTCATCACCCAGAAGTCAAAGAAGTACTGAAATTGTTTTACTTAAAGGTTAAGGCTATCATTAGTCAGTGTGTTTTTTATTGTCAACAAATCCCATGAAAAGACCAAGGCCAACTAATAATGTATTAGTCAGTACTTTCTAACTTCCCAACCCTGCCTGAGGCACTCAGTCCAACGCTCATTGGCTTCTACTGAAGATGTGAACAAAAAATAATAATATTTAATAATATAATACTAATATTTAGCTGTTTTTCCAAAAGGGGCTCAGTAATTTCCCAAAAGAGCTGGGCACTGTCGTTTTTGGCAAATGTCATTCAAACTGGAGTAAATAGTGCATTTGTTAGGGACTATTTTTAGCCGCGGATTAATACACATTTGGCATGCTAGCTGGTATTTACGGCAGCAGGGCGGAGTATGAGGGACTGACTCAAAATAAACTACAGTGCCTGTGTTCATCATAATGAAGTATCATCACCCGGTGCAAAGGTGTGGCTCATTAATGTGTTTTTACTAGTTTTTTTTAACAATACCACAGAGGGATAAACTATTGTACATCAGACTTTAGCTATACAGGTAATACTTCTTATGCCTTATCCTTTAAGTAGATATTACGATCTAAAAACACTCTTTCAAAATGTTAACTAAAAGGTACAGAAGAATTATCAGCAAAAGTTAAAGTACTCATGATGCAGAATGACCACTGTCAGATAGCTATATATATTATATTATTGGATTATTTTTATTGGTGCATTGATGTGTAGCCAGCATCTTAATGCTGTAGCTGGTTGAGTTGGAGGTCATCTTAAAGGTACAGGAAAGTAGATCACATTTTCTCCATGTATATGTAGGTATACATGTGATGTACTGTGCAAAGCGTTTCAAGTCACACAAACATCAAATAACAGCTATCACCATATTTTATTCAGATTTTGTCCGTTTACTTTTAAATGCAAATAAAATCAAGACTATCGCAGAAATGCAGATGACCTCAAAGCCCACACCACAACAAATCCATGTGTCCCAGGTTGCTATGGCAACACGCAGACATGGCACACAGTGTAAGGGGCAACAGAGGAATCTCACAGCCATAAACTGTATGTTTGAGCCAGATGAGCCCTTAATGACCTCAACCAAAAATACTAGAGAGCAACACCACCACATTCGACCCAACACAATGACATCAAAGTAAAACTGCCTCAAAATATTACTCCCTTATCTCTCTCTCTCAGAGTCTCACAGCTTTTCTCTGTCTTCCCTCCCTCTTCACCCTTTGTTATTTCTCCTCTGGTCAAATAATCACACCTCCGTACATTTAAAACAGAATCCAGCTCTTGGGGCTTATCTTATTTGATCCCTTTTACCCATTTTTCAAAGAGCTCCCGTGTTGTTGTCTTTCCATCTTTCTCACATACACAGAGAGAGAGCTTCCCTTCAGCTAGACTGGAGCTGTGTGTGTGTGGCTTAATTTAGCAGGTCTAATTTGTTCTCTCCAGACCTGTCGAACAGATAAGAGGGAGGAGGAGAGGAGGCAGAGAGAGGAAAGGGGGAAGAGAGATGGAGAGAGAGGCAGAGAGAGAATGAGGAGAAGCAGCATTGGAAGGAGAGAACAGGTGTCTGAGATGGTATCAGCGTGTCAGCTAATGACTAAAACAACCTGAACTGAGAGAGGCAGAGTGAGAGAGAGGGAGCGAGAGGCATTTGTGAGGTAGTGAGATATGGACTGGACTGAGGTTGACTAGATAAAAGAAAAACCATGAGGGAAAGTAAAACAGTGTCAGTGTGAAAGAGAGAAAAGGCAGATGGCAGCATACAGGGAAAAGAGAGTGAATAAAGACCAAAACAAAACACATTTCACCACTAAACCCCTGCCAATCTGTGTGTCTGTGTTTTGCATCTATCATCACATTCTCCCAATCTGCCTGAATCTCTCGTGTCTGATTAGAGCTCTTTACAGGTCCTCTGGGTTCCTAGTAACCAAAACCTGACCCACAACCAAAGTCGAGCCAGGCCCAAATCATATTTAGTCTAATCAGGTTTGAATAGGGTCTTGTTCTGGGTCTATAGGTCTAGTACCCGAGTGGATCCATATGGGCTCACTATCAGCTCTGATCACGCTGTGTTTCACAATGACCGCCAGAGAACAATGTGTTCTTCGAGGCGAAACGGTTTGGACTGTGATGTGCAGGAAAAAAGACGATGTATTGCTGCTCTTTATGACCTTTTATGGCTTCTCGTTAATTTGAGGAGCTTCGTGCCACTGCAGTGTTGGTATTCTCTCTCTTTAGACTTAGCCACTTCATGCGTCTTGTACAGACTGGATAGCTATTTCATCTCAAAAAAGTGTGAACCAAAAACCACGGTAGGCGGTTTGAGACGCATACTACCCAGATGTTAAAAAGGTGTAAATGCATCCATCTTTCTAAAATTTATAGGTAATCTTCACTCCTCCCAAGTGTAACCATGGCAGTAAACAGTTGTAACGGCAGTTGAAGTTACACTGAAATCAGCCGCCTTTGGATGATCTGCGGATGAGAGCGTGTTATTATCCATGTTTGTGTTCTGTGCAATTGTCTCAGTTGGTAGCTTCTAAACTCTTAAGTGCCCATTTACTCTTCTACTGGTGATTTTTAGCTGATACCAAACAGCTTCAGGAGCGTTACCACTACTTGCCGTGCTGGAGTGAGGCTTATGCAGATTTGCATGTAGCCCGGGAAAACCAAGACAGATTGCAATCAGATTTTTGATGTGGCATGCAGTATATTATGTGGCTGAGTGTAAACAAAAGTGTATTGAAACTCATCTGGATTTTATTCATATAGGAGACACTTGAAATGACAAGTGTAAATGGGGTCTAATCAGGTCGACCATATTTCCGATTGGGTCTCATTATCCTTCGGTCTATTTTGGATGGAGTCTCCTCTTTTAAAAAACAAGTTTGGTAAGTTTCTACAGATTGGGACCTCAATTGACCTTTATGTCTGATATAAGAACTCAACTGCTCCCACCTCCAAAGAAACAAAAGCCCATCATATGCAGGCGCACTCCAGTCAAACAGAGGCCTTACTCATTATTCATGTCACTGTTTTTCCCCCAAATCATTATTCTTTGATCCTTTTCAAATCTTGTTTTCAGCGGGTGTGATTCGTCATCTGCAGTGCTGGCTTACATGAAGTAATGAGTGCTTTTGATTGCATAAGATAAACATTTTAGGAGCTATGAGGTTATAAAGGCTCAAAGAAATGCTTTATGAGTGCCAAAACCAGCCTCATCTTATTTATTATGAACAGAAGCAGCTCTAAGTTTATCTCTGTGAGACTTCAGAGCCTTGTTTGTTTGATTCCAATATTGATTTTCTTGAGTGAGATCATACAAGTAGTGGTGATGTATTTTGGCTGGGTATTCCTGGGAATTGTTGCTAAGCCAGGTGCTGCGGGAAAAGACTATTGATCAAGGAATGTGATCCATGTTAGTTCCCAGAATCCCATTCTGAGTCACCCAACATGTGTGCTTCCCATACAGCCTGAACTCATAGAACTCGTGGATATTAGCTAACAACACATCCATGTGTGTGTGTGTGTGTGATAATGCTTAATTATAAACAGCACTGAATACTTTCAAAAACATCATAATTTGCTGAATTATTCTCTTTATTTGTGCATTTGTGATGCGCCAACAATGTGTGAGAAAATTTCTCTGTGGCACTAATTTGTTTGTCTGTTTAGCAATGGCTACATCCTCTTAAGTACCCAGCCGTGGGTTTGTGAACATCAACAAGCAAACCTCTGTTGGTGCTGTTGGAATTACAGAGAAGAGATACATTTCCACTAATTTAATAATAAAAGCAAATTTGAGTAATTACGATGAGCTTAGTCTCTACTTCACTACTGTTTTCATGTCAATCACCAAGAGACAGCATCAAAATGAAAAAAGGAACATTTCCTGGCTTTAACTTGAAAATTAGCTTAGAGTCAGACACAGATGAGACAGGATAAATGTGACCAGTGTGATTTATCCAATAACTTGTCCTCTGGCTGTGTGCGAGATAACTGGTCATGCGGAACAGACGTCGACAGGGAAATGCTCTTGCCTTCCTCACCATCTACCACACACTTAATCCTCAGTTGCTCCAGTGTCCAACTGTACAAAATGGAGGTTGAGAAGGGCAGCTCCCTGGTGTCCCCTCCACTAGACTGCTACTGTAAATAAGAATTTGTTCCCTCACCACCGGTGAATGTGGCGTTATTGCTTGAAATATTACTTTCAGCTTCTATAACAAATATTGCCTCATAAATCATACAAGAAAGTGTATTCAAAAACAATTCACCCACAAAATGAGCTTCTTTTAGCAACTTGACATACACCCCCTCGTATGTCTCGTAGGCTACTTTTTATATTTGAAGCTGGAGTTGCGGATGTAGCCACTACCTTTGACATGCTATTTCTTGACACTGCTATGTGAAATTCACACCTCTTTTCTGTCCTGTTTCTACCTGTTCATCTCTTTTTAACACCAGAGAAGATAAATAAGCAAAGTGCAGCATGGGGTGCAGGATGACTGACGAAAACTAATAAATGAATGAGTAACCAGTCAGTCCATGTGATTTACTCCTCTTGATTTAATAGCACTACGTCAGTGTGGATATCAAACCCACCAGAACTAGAAGGCAAACATTTATCTTTTTTTGTAAACCAGACCACAGCTGGAAAAGTGACTTTTTTTGAGTTTTTGATCAGTTTCATCAGCATCCATTAAATTTCCTTTCAGCGAGAACACATTTCATAGAAGCAGTAATGCAAGAAATTTAAAAAAATCTTGAGATAAGTATGTGAGGGGGTAAAAGTTTGGTAATGTGGCCGGCAGGTGACTACAGTCTGTATGCTCAGAGGTTTTCAGTCTTCATGTTCTGATCCCTTTCTCTTAAACTTTTTTCCAACCCTATTAAGTGGCCCAGATGTGCTTGACATGAAGCATTAACCTTAAAAGGAAATGAGACTAGGAATCTGTAAACATGCATTTACTTGCACACACACACACACACACAGACTTACAGGAAACCTTGTGACTTCATTCACAGCTGGTTTGGGTGTGCATTTACATGTATGAGTACATTAATGCAAAGGCCACATGCGAGAATCTGTTAAACAAAAACTTTTGCACACTGACAGGCTTTGATGTCAACTCTATTACATTAGCAGACACACACTTACACTCACACACACAGACACTGAGACAAAGTGAGGGCGCAGTGTCTTTGAAGTGTGGTTGAGACAGATTAACTGTTCCATATTGACCGGAGATGGTATTTAAGACTCTTCAAGGAGAGGGATTCGATAGCCAGTGAGATTTTATGTGTGTGTAGTAAAGAGGGTGATGCCAGGGACAGTGTGTGTGTGTGTGTGTGTGTGTGTGTGTGTGTGTGTGTGTGTGTGTTTGTATGTGAGAGATAGAGAGAGAGAGAGAGAAAGACAAAGAATGTGTGCATGTGTGCCAGATATGTCAGTCTGATGAGTGTTTATCACCTAAACGTACTTTGACCAGAGTCTGATTTCTTTCACACACACACACACACACATACACAGACACACACACACAGGCATGCTGTGACCGGCTTCACTGGAAATTCTTTCAGGATTTTCTTGACACACTGACAGTCCATCAGTTAGACAGGCAGACGCCTGAATATCTTGGATAACCTAAGATTACATGTGAAGCTCCAATCCATCTCCTACAAGCTGTGTTCAAAGGCAACTATTTGGAAAGTTAAAAAGTAAGGGCATTGCAGTGATAGATGGAAGCATTTGCCTTTAGCTGCCCGGGTTTCTGTCCCGTCTGATGATCATGATCTTTTCCTAACCTTTTACATGTGGTTTTACTGTAGCTGCCTAAGCCCAACCATCACTCACAGTAACTGTGAGCAAATGTAGAAATATGTCTGAAAAATTAAAGAAAAGAAATAAACCAGGTGACATGACTTACAATATTTTTGGGTCAGTCAGAACAGATGCACTTTCACTTTCAATACAGTTTCTGCACACATCAATCCACAACGAAGATTTTGTAGTGTTTATGCAGTGGATGGCTATGGTGCAACAAGTCTCATGGAGGAGGTTGGATAGTTGGCTTACAAAATGTTTGACTTTGCTCCTATAGGCGGAGGTTCATGTCCTTTTACCCGGTTTTTAAAAGAAATATTTCCATAATTTAATTTTACCCGGTAGTTTTAGTTGCCTAAATTTAACCATATCTTGGTTAAGTGATGTATTTGCCAGACACCAAGCAGACCAATCACACTCCTTATCCATTCAGCCTCTGTGTGCAGTTATTGTGATGTGTAAGTGTATGTTTGAGTCAGCCACAGCAGGGCTACTTGCCCACCTACAGAGCCACTGCACGCAGGCATCACAACTCCCTGACACAAGACTATGATTCCTTTATTCTTAACTAAATCAGATAATCATTCACTTTGGGAACTATTTGTATTGATTTTATTGTACTTGGTGGCCTCAACTGATCATAAGCAAGCTGCTTTTATCACTAACTGAAAAGCTTCTTGACTGTACATTTTTTAAGGCACTGAAACAACACAATAAGAAACACAAAATCAATTTTTCATTCACTCAATAATCATCCTTCCTTTTCTTCTGTTCGTATGGTTTCTCATCCATTGTCTGCTCAATTGATCAATTAATGATTGGTTATTTCTGCTGTCCATTCCTGCAGTATGACTCCCCTCTGCCCGCATCCAACACCAACTGGGAGGCTGTCACTATGCCCATGTCGGTGAGTCATGCACACACATACACACTTTATGAATGGTTAAAATCCTAGAATTAAAATTAAATAGGCATGCTTGACCTCAGTTATAATAAGAGATATTTTTGGCTGAAGCAGAGCTCACACATTAACCACTGAATGGAAGGAATAAATGCATATGTAATAGTTTTGTGCAACAGAAAAAGAAAGCTATGAAAATGTCATCACCATCATCGGGATTATACAGTTTCCTTTCAAATTAATATCAATGTTTTAAAAAAACTTTTAAAACTTTTGTTCCAAACTGTGTTTTAACAACTTTTTTGCAGATGGAACATATTGTTAACATACCTACCCACCTACCTGCCCTCCAACCCTGTCACCCCACATATAAGTGTCTCCTTAAGCACACCGGGAACAATGGCTACACTAAAAAAATATGACATATGGTCCATTTGCATAGGCTAAAACGCACCCACACACAGAATACATTCATGCACGTATGTACTGTATTTATTATGCATGAAGGTTGAGATGTAAAATGACATGCTTCCTTAGACTAATGTTTTTATAAGTGCATCAGTGTAAGTTGTGTGTGTCCGTGTGTACGAGCAGTGGGGTTCAGTGACATATGTGACGATAATAATTAGTGTGCGTTGGGCTGTACTACAGTTTTTCTGCATGGATTGGTAATGGTGATATGCCTGTGGGTGTATGTTTTTGCATGTGTGTGTGTGGATATGTCACTGCCAGTGCAGATGGGATGTACGTGTTGGCCTCTTCCTCTTTATATTCAAATGGCGTTCTGAAACACTATCTGCTTCGTGGGTTTTCCCAGTGATTTGTGTTCGTTTTACATTAAGTTCACGTTGGTAACTGTTTCACACTACTGAGAAAATGTGTGATACATTAATTATAAAGATGATGCTATTTTTTTTTAGCTCTCAGGCCCTCATTGATACGTTGATGTTTGAGCACAATCCTTACTCTAAATGGGGAAAAAAACATTTTAAACAATTTATAGTAAAAGTAAATAGAAATTGTATCAGAAAAGCCATCTAATGGAGCTTTTGACTTCTAACTTCAGCTTCAGCTTCAGTTGAGCTGTCAAGCCATTTTTTTTTTTTACATGAGCCAGACTCACATTTTTATAGCATGGTAGAGTGGTACTGAAATTATCATTTTTAATTTATACTCATTAAGTGACTGTATTGAAGCTCTTACAATAAATGTTAACAAATGTTAAGTCTCAGAGGTGTACTTCAGTTCTCATGTTAGCTTTAATGAATCGAAGTCTCTTCCAGAAGCTCCTCACATCTTCTCATCACTCACTCTTGCCCTTCGACCCGTATGGAAGTCAGTGCTGATTATGGCAGCTAATGTCACAGGCATAATAGTCCTATTTGCTATAAGAATTTGATTGCAATGGCCTCCTAGCTGGATAAATAGCCTGCAGCAGAGAGCAGGGGCCATCTACTTTTGTCAACCCATGTTGCTGACAGTATTCATTGTAATTGAAAACTACTAACATATAAAGGGAAATCACATTGAAAAAAATTGTTTATGGTGGAATGTTTTCTTGCATGCATTACCTTTCCAGCTTCAGTCCTCCGAAGCGACTGTAGTTGTAAGACCTCTGGTTTCTTTAGGCTAATTCAATTGATTTTAGCCTGGCTCGTCAGTTAGCTGGTAACAAGCCTCTGCAGTCCGGGCAAACTCTGCATTTAAGAATGGTTGTGAGACGTTGTGGTAACACTCCATAAAACAAGCGCTTTATTCACTCGTTGCAGCAGACACACAATACATTTTTTTTACAACCGCTTTACTTGAACCTGAGCTTATCTGGACACTTTCTGCTGACTACTGCAACTTAACAACCCATGAAAGCATGCGCGTCATGCCGCACATACAGGTACTTTTTCTACACACACAGGACAGACTCACTTCCCACAAACCTGCCAGACCAGGTCACATACATACGTCACCCACAAGGCCACCTTTCTTAAAGGGGAAGGCTCGGCCAGTAACACATTAGTCAATGCATGAGTTGATGTCGTGAATCAAAGAACACTCCTTAAAAGAAAAAGAATATCTGAATCCCAAAATTGAAAACCGAATACACACCCAACAAATGAATATCCGAATAGTCGAATATTCGGGTCCAGCCTTAATGCATTACAGATTTTGAGAGAAAGCCAAATATACGAAAGAGCTGCACTGTGGAAGAAGACACAGACTGACATCACGTCAAGACGTCTCCTTGAAAATCTGGTTTGCATCTCACTAAAAGCTATGTCTGAAAGGTTTAGTAGGGATCTCTTAAATAACTGGACGTGTCTGAGTCAGCATGACCTACGGTGACTGTGGCCTTAATGTTCATGGTTCTTTCTTTCTCTGTGGTAGCGTGGAGGTTATCTCTTCATATCCCCAAATATTACCGTGAATCCTTGGATATCTTTTCAATGCTTGCAAAGAAAAACAGTGCTGACCTCCCCGACTACAGCACTTGCTGTAACTACAGTGAACAATGAAATATGCAGTTTATAAGGAACCAAGAACATTGTCAAGGATTTCAGAAAGTTCAGGAAACTGATGTCTCCTCAGCTGCAGAAGTACCCCTCCTATCTCTGTACATATACAGTAGCTGTTGCTTCCACACTTTGTAAAAAATATTCAGCATAGCTCCGACTACCAGACACGGCAAAACATCATCATGACTTGTCCACTGGCTCTCCTGTAACCCTTTAAATGGGGTTGTATTATAATTCTTATAATGGTGGAAGAAATAATAAAGTGACCCACAGAGAGTTTTGGCACATGGCTACCTGTGATTTCCCAAATGTGCTGTAGGTAAAAATGCTATAAATGAACAATTTCTAAAGTTAGAGTAGGCTTAAATGAATAATAGAATTAATAATTTTGTCTTTACCTTTTGACCTTTGCTCTTTGTAGGACGATGATGGAGGGCAGATGCCAGTGGCAGTCACAGAGGTTCCTTTCTCATTGGAGGATTTGGACCGGACCATAGCTGCCTTTGACACTGTAGAACAGCTGCTCAGATCCCTGAGCCCAGAAACCTGGAGACAGGACCTGGACAGCATCTACACTCAGACACACATACATTATAGATCCAGAGCCTATCATCTGGCAAGCAGACATAATAAAGGTGAGGTATACTTTATATCTCCAAGTTTTACAAGCCGTACATGAACCTGTCCAACAAACACCTGTACATCATCTTAAACACATTGCCTAACAGCCTTTCAGGATTGCAGAACACTAAATCCCAACATATACGTATGTCCTTGCACAAGTGTGCTTTTACAGTAGCATGATGATAATTACATTTATTCGGCTCTAATATAACTGCTCCAAATGGAATATGTTGACACATTACAAGGCAGTCTTATAATACAGGACTGAAAGTTACGACTATGAGTAGGTATGATAAGCAGAGACAGTATTTACTATTTGTTGGATGCTATCAAACTACAAACAAGCGCAGGGTCAAAAAGTAAAGAAATCTCCAGTTTTGCAGCATTAAAATAGTCATAAATGTACAAGGTAGCCCTACAATTTGGTGTCCAACAAGCAAGAAATGCATATAACCTCCTTTAAAAACCAGCTCCTGTGGGTGGTGAAATTTTGCGAGTCGGTAGTTGACAACCCTTCATGTCACACAAAGACATTTGAGCGCATGAACATAGAAAATAATGCTAAATGGGGCTTTAAATTCTCGTGAAGATCCCAGAGTTTCCAGAGACACAAATAGTTTCAGGCTTAATTACAGGGAGAACATTGTGCAGCCATAAAAATAACACCTTAATATTTCTCTCGGTATAAGGATTATATGGATCAAGCAGATACTCATTGCGGAAGTAATGTTTTCTATATATCTATAATGTTTTTCTTTGAATGTATAAAGAGACATTTATCAGAAATTTTGACTATTTATATCAAAATATAAGCGTGATATGGCAAAAGATCTTAATTATATAATGACTTTTATAATGAGGCCAGATGACAAGGTAGTGACGTGACAAGTTAGTAAAGTTGATGCAGGAAGATGAGAGCGGTGATGTTCTCATCCCATTTTATTGTGCTGCAGATGGTGATCCTCAACAACTCTGCTGCATTCACAGTATTTCGCTGCAGACTGGTGCAGTCGTTGCTAGCTGGTGTAATAGAGGGGAGGGGAGAGCGTGACACCTTGTGCTGACGAAGAAAGACCCACACAGCAGGAGGCCCATTCTCACTTATTGGGCTATACATAAAACTCAGTGGTACAGCATTGCAGTGGACAAAGTGAAGGAAATTATTAGTTAGGGCTGTAATGACTGTGATGGAGCTACGTTGCTGCCTCATGATCAAATATAGCACAGGTGACAGCCAATGAAAACACGCTGATGAAGTGTTGCATGTGAATTTGAAACCCATGTCAAGTGAGGAGTGCTACAATGATATTAGGTAGTCTGGTGGTTGAGTTTAAACATCTGCATCTTTACTCCCCTGTTGAACTTGAAATAGAAGTGTACAGAAATGAAAATATATTTTTCTAGTTTTCTGTAAACATAAAAGATCATTATGAAAAATGAAACCAGCTCCTGCTCATATTATGAAGCAACAACGTAGCCTGACTAAGTCGTTGCATCATCAAATGAGCAATTTGCCCTCTAGTGGGTCTAAACGTGAGTCAGCGACAGATTTAAGGTGACACAGGACCAGCAGTTCAAGTCAATTCTTTACTGTGAAGTCAGTGCCAACAACCCGGAGCCACTGAGGCAATAGATTTTGTCCTGAAGAGCAGATATGAAATTTTGGCACGCAAATGCTTATTACACACACACATGTCACACAGTCATGAGAGCAGGGACGTGTGTGTCTGGTGTGTAGAAGAGTGCTTTCGACCCCCATCTCTCTCGCCTGTGCCTCCGTATCTCCCTCCTGCACTCTCTCTGTCTTTCCAGCCGAGGGCTTTCCTGTTCCTTAGTAAATATTTGTGCTTGACAGCAAATCTATCTCTATTTATCAGTGCATGTGTGTGCTCGGCCGGCATGAGAAGGCTCCGTATCTTGGGGAGTTTGTGCATGTTGCAGCACTACATTGAGGTGCATAGGTGCTGCAGGTCTTTGATATACTGTACCAGCGTAGCTCTCTCTAATTGGAAATTCAACCTGTGCAGCGGAGCAGAAATCTGCCGCAGTCAGCAGCTTAGCTTTGTTTTCATTAAGACACACACGCTCAGTAGCTCACACCCACCTTTGTTCCAATGAAGGACAGTAAGTCTGATCATAATATTAATTGGGACACTTTTAAAGTCCAAGTACCTCACACACAGGCAGACCCACGCATAAATAAGTTAACATAAAAACACACAAACAATCCTTGTGTAGAACTTTAGAGCAGAATGTACAGTAGTCTATAATTGTCACACACACACAGATACTACACTTTTTTCATGTTGGTGGCTGTGTGAGTGACATAGTCATTCTCGCAGTCTTTCTGTCTCTGTCTGCCTGTTTCTCCCCCACACTCCCTGACTGGGTTCCACACCGCTGCTTTTCTGAGATTACACTTATTCCCCTTAAAAAGCTCGGACCTTCCAGCACACACACACACACACACACACACACACACACACACACACACATATATACAGTATACACGCCTACAAGCTCACACATGACCTGTGCCTTCATCTTCACTCATACAGTATAAACTTACCCCCACACACACAAACACACATACTTGTTTTTCCCTGCGTTTGGTTTTATGAGGCAGCGTTGAATATGCCCATCAGAGTAGCGGGTGACTCAATGTGCTTTTGTACCAGCTCCTTTACGTCAAACCTTGCATCACCTTGGTAGGTGTAAAAAAAAAAAAATTACAAATGTTAGAGACAGCTATCATGACTCTTGACATTCTCACAATTCTGTCATCAACTATGAAATCATCACTTATTGAAAATCTTTCAGTAAAATCACAGACACAGAAATGATGGGTTCTCTGTCACCTGTACTTTTCACAAGAAAAGGAAATGCAGGAAAAAAAGGTTTCTATGATCTGCTGTGAGCAGAAGTACATTTAGTGTAGCACAGTGCTAGGTGTGCACTGTAGTCCAACAGTAGATGATGAGAAGAATAGTTAGTGCTTAAATCTCACCTTAGATTAGTAAATTAGTTAAGGTAGGTAAACATGACAATTTGTCCTTTTATCATAGCAAGCGTAATTCTTCATTGACAAATGTGCAGATATAAACAGATAAATACATCTTGCATTTTCTCCTATAAATAATAAACCATTGACAAACTGCTGCATATACAGTACAGTATCATTCTGACAGTTTAGCATGAGAGTAATTTACTTTATCCCGAAGAAAGACATGTATTACAGTTCTATTCAATGTTTTTTATTCATAGTCCATGAGGTTGTTGTTGAGACACACACATGATACTCTAAATACTTTTTTAAATGATGCGTTACTGAGATTTATTCAAATGAGCAGATTATTACGTCTCCAATCATCTGAAATACACACCAATAAATCTCCTGTTTTTATTTTTTGTTTACACGTGACACAGACACACTGCTTGAATCAGCTGTCCTCACTTAACCTGTTAACACTCACACAAATGCCGACATAATCCACTTTACATTTAGCCTACTGTGCTGTAGAGCGGATGTGCACGCAGCAGCTGTCTCTGAGACAGAATGCAGGGATTTTAGACACACACAGGCTCGTACATAGAAATGCACATACAGTAGCTTTCATGTGCTGCATTTTCTTTCTATATTCATCTTGTGTCTAATCTTATTAAGAAAACACCTTCTGCAATTCTACCACTTAGATGGAACCACAATCAAGGTTGTACCTTCTACCTTTATCTCTCCCTCTCTGTATTGCCAAAGCGAATGATATTATCCCCTGCTCTTCTCTCTATCTCTTCATTGTTGCTCATTGTTCATTGGGCTTCCCACATGCTTTATGTCATGAATGGAAACCCCCACAACAAAGATTTCTTTTTGTGAACAATTGCTTATTGATTATCAATGCCATTAGGCTTCCCTTGACCCCACTGCACTTCCCTTTGGTTTCTCACTCACACACAATATTGCACGTCTAGCAAATTTGTCATCGTCATACTAATATGGAGGACATGCGATTTCTAGGCGGTTTCTACTGCATGACTGATCTTTATTGTTGCATTGTTGCAGCGAAGCTCAAAAACAAGCCGATGGAAGCCAATCTCACCAGGCTACACTGTTGTAGTTCACTGCAAGTATCGATCTTGACAAGTCCTTTATTCTTGTATTGGGTCATAAAAGCCCATTGTACTTCAATGAAGTGAAAAATCTAGTTGTCAGCCAAGAAAATTTCATTCATCTTCACTGCAAATGAACTTGTTTAGAGAATATTTCACTTCAAGAAAGGATTATCTCATTTCACCCAGGCTGTGCTCTGTAATTGCCTTTATGTGCTTTATAGGCTCTACTTGTTGGGCAAACAACCAACGCCACCTTGTACTGGCTGTAGAAATGGTCCTCATACCCAAACCCTGCTCTACTTTCTTTCAGTCTCATAATGGTGGAAGATCTCTGCTTGCCTTTGTTTTCATCTGGGACCAGAGCACTTGGATAGGGTCAGGGTTGAGTCATACACTCATTCTGATTAGAGCCATGGTAAGCAAAAGAAAACCAATTGGTGATGGTACCACTTTAACCCCAGTATTTGGGGGACCCTGTCTTGGGTGGACACTGCAGTAAGCAGATGCCAATACTTGCACAGCCACTCATGGTTTAGGCCCTGAATGGCTTCACTGGTGAATATGCGGTTGTTGCCCTCTGTGGAGTACACTATCCAGTGTGCATAGGCTCAGTCCGCCATCACTGCCTAAAGGGCAAGGTCTATAGGAATTACTGTGTTTGATCAGTTTAGTGCTTTTTTTTTTGCCTCTTTCTGTTGGACAGAGGATAGTCGCATTCTATCATTAAGGTGAACGTATCAGCAATTTCTTCTTGCCATGTTGCTTTTGCTGAGGGGTAGTTCAGGCACCCTCTCTTACAGTAAAGTGGTTTCTGCAGGTAGTGAAGCGTCAGACTCTAGTCCAGTGGGTGCCTCCCATGGTGCTCAAGGCTGTCTCCTCTGAACCTTAAGAAACCATTAAGGGAATGTCCTTAACCTTTTACACCCCCTTTTATTGGTGTGTTAAATACATCATACCAGAGTGCACAAATTACTTGAATCAGTTCTGCTTTCACCGTCCACTGATAGCTGTTTAGAAAAAATGTGTAATTAAGAGCTAAATGTTCAACAGCTCATGTTGACTGTTGGATCTTGCCTCACAATCCTCAAATTTAGACGTTTTCTTAAATATCCAAACTAATCCAGTTTACTGCAGCATACATAATGTGTCATACGCCTGCTTTGGTCCTGTGTAATAATGTCAATCAAGCTGTTTTGAGGGAGGCCTTTCCTTCCCATCCCCAGTGCAGAGGAGTCTTAGAGGGCTCCTCCTAGGGGAAGTCTATAGAGCCTTTTTACAGAATGAAAAGGCTTCTGAAATACCCATTTTCCTCCATGCTGTAAAAGAACAACTGCAATGTGCTGTGTGTTTTCACATAAATCGTGCCTCATTATTGGAATTTATACACAAGTCAGAATGGAATAATAACATCATGTTTTTCCATGTTTCCCACTTCAGAGACAGAGAGGCAATTTGTCATCAACGTGGCTACCAGTAGTTACAGGCAGCTATTATGGCAGAAAGACAAGGGCACAAACATTGCAAAGCTTCTATAGAGATTGACAGGGCTCCATTTTGTACTCGTGTTAAAATGCATAACCTTTTCTATTTCTTTTTCTATTTCTACTAACAGATGAAACTGCACCGCCCACAGGTGAAATCAACTCTTTCCATTCCACTCTGATTTTTTTTTGCCTGTCTTTAAAGAAAAAAGGTTAAAATTTGTATAAGTATAGTAAATTGGTTCAATGGCTGAGTGTAATCACCACCCATGGCATGGACAATGTAGTGATGATTATCCTGCTGATGACCTCAGTGAAGTCAATCTGCCACTGATTGTTGCTCTTCTTTCTTTTCAATTCTTCTTCTCATTGCTTTGCTTTTGTATTATTTTCTGTCTCATCTGACCTTCAAACCACCCGAGGTCACTGCCTGCAGAATATGAGTAATATAAAGTGTTCCCACTGTATTCCACAGAAGACACATTCTTGGTCTCCTTCACTCTTTCATGCCAATACTAGTGAAACATAGAAATACAGACAGATTTTAATCAAGCTCCTGGTTTTCCCCTCTGGACTGGTGCTTTAATCCCTTATCTCCCATCAGCTTGTCCCATAGACCCTTTGATTCTCCTGAAATTAGTTTTGAACCATTGCAACAGGCCAATGAACCAAGGTCCTATGTGCACAAACGAGGTCATTTTCTCCAAAGTGATGACATGAAGAAAGACCACAGTCAATACATTCAATCTACAATCAATTAATGCCCCCTGCTTCCTCTGCTGTGTTCTCCCTTTCTGCATCTTTGCGTCTCTCTTTCTTCCATTCATCCCTCCATCTGATCTGTCCCTCTACAGTCAATTGTTGTTGCAATTGTACTCATATCTAATAGCCTCTCTCCATCTTTCAACCATTTTCATTCAATCAATATTGAGCATATTTTTAGTGTGAATTACAGCCACTTTGCCTTATTTGCCTCCCTCCCCCTGTTTCATTCTTCCATCTTTGTCTCCAACAAGCCACACATTTCTATTAATGATGATATGAAGCAACAGACAGCAATAATAAATCAAAACGGCTTTTTGTCTCTATCACTCATGATAGAAAAACAGTCATTAGTTTGTTATTGATTGTTTCATGCCTTCTAACACAATATTAACGTTGCCAATAACCAGTTGATGAGGAAGTGATGTCAGTGTGTTGAAATAAAGAAAAGGTGAAGGAAAAATGTGTTACAGCACAGACAAAACACAAAGTGATCCTACAAGGAAACCTGTTAAATGCAGCCCGAAAATATGACAGCAAAGAGGAAACATAAACAAAAACCCAACTAACTTCTCTCTTTTTCTCTCTCACTGTCCAGTTGATCTGAACCGTCTCTATGACGACGTCAAGCGGTACAGCTGTACTCCTCGCAACTACTCTGTAAACCTGCGCGAGGAGCTGAGGGCCACCAACGCGGTCTTCTTCCCTCGATGTCTGCTGGTCAAACGCTGTGGAGGAAACTGCGGCTGCGGAACCAATAGCTGGAACAACGGCTGCACCTGTCAGGTTTCCAAGACGACAGTCAAGCTGCACGAGGTAGGTCTTAAAACATGGAGACACAGTGGTGGACCTGTCAAAGCATCACTCAAACTACGATTTGTACAGAAACTT
>NTHP01000137.1:2630-44184 GCA_003416845.1 Oplegnathus fasciatus | reverse complement strand
TGAAGTCATATTGTCCAAAAAGTTGTTGTGTTAGCTTCTGCTGCGCTGAAAAGTGAGTTAGCTAGCCGATGACCGGAAGTGCCTGACCGGAAGTCTCACACAAAAACCCGGGCACTGCGTCCGTATTTGCGTTCCAAAATAAGGCGGATAGACACTGTATCTTTAACTTGTGGTCTGCTATACTCAGGACTACTATTCCCCTGATGCTTAGCCACACAAGTTCAACTAATTGACACAAGTGCGCTGCATTAAGGCTAATCAAGAGATATTCTTTTAACCTTTTACGCTTCTGCATTCACTAGCTACCTGTTTATGTCTTGAAGAAGGTCTCTGACTGAAAGCTCGCGAATTAAAAAAGATTTTTGCACAGATTTGAGTGTGCGGATGCTTTTTTCATTCAATGGAAAACCAAAAAAGAACTTTTCCGAGCAAGTTAAGTCGAGTCAAGTCGAGCCGAGCCGAGCTATACCTTGCAGTGGAAATGAGGCAACAGACACACACAGGTCACCATGGAAACCAGGGATGTGCTTTTAAGACCAGTGTATCAGTGGTAAGTTCAGGGGAGATCGTATAATTGCGCCAGTCAAATATCTATCAATTACAGTCTTCCACAATCAGTTTTCCACCTCTAGTTTGCAGCAGCACCTTTACAATATTCTGATCCTGTGAGTCAGACCAGTCCAGCCACATGCGAAAGGTTTAGAAAGCCTGATAATCAGATTGAAATGTCACTTTCCTTTCACTTCGTCATTCAGTGTTTCAGAGAGCAGGGTTATATTGCCCTAACCAATCAGTAGCGAATAGTCGCTAGTAGTAGCTTGTCATTTTCAGTTAACACAGAGCTGCATTAGTGGTTGCTAGGAGCAGCTGTTGCATCAATTTAAGAAATGTGCTAATTTGAGAGTTTGTTGTCAGTTTCAACCAAGCTCGTTGCCAATTTTGTGGCCATTTTCCTGGCTCTGGCACAGGAAGATGATGTCCCCATTCCTAATACTGCCTACAATCATCTGATTGGCTTGGTTGTCATGATTGAGCACAACACCACACCTGTAAGAATTGCTGAAAAAAGATGTGGGCAGCGATTCAGCTGTTTTATGACACTTTAAAGGTATAACGAGTAGGATTATCCTAAAAATCAATGTATAGATTGTACATTGTGTGTACCATATATAGATACAAAAATAATCCCTCTCAATCACCACTTATGACCCACTAGAAGTGTGTGGCAGTATCTGTATCTGCAGAGACCCTGCCCTCTGCCTGTATTTTATTCTTTTGCTGTGCTGGGGACGTTTTTGGGCCTCAACCTTTGGCAGTGGTGTGTAGCCCCCAGCCAATAACAGCGCGCAGGGTGTGAGGGGCCGGACTCCATAAAAACATAGCGACCAATAGCCAGATCATAAGCACGTGGGACCACCAGAAGCATGTGCACTTTGAGCCAGGGAAGAGGGGCCAACTTTGAATGTTGTGTTTTCAAACAGCAACCGACAAATAATCACAAACATGTTAGCTAGCCACATGCAGGAATTTAGTCAAAAATCAAAGTATTGGACAAATAAAAAATTTGACCTGATGATGGTTCCAGATGAAAATTGAAGGGAGCACCAAAGTTAGTAGGATTCATCCACTGGGCATCGTGGATATCTGTACCAAATGTCATGGCAATCCACCCTGTAGTTCTTGAGACATTTCACAAAAGAAAAAAATCAACCAGATGGTTGTCGCTAGAGTCACCAGAGTCAGGAAGCTTCATCCTCCAGGGAACCAATGTCTGTACAAAATTTCATCCAATAGTTGTTGAGATATGACAGTCTGGGCCAAAGTGCTGGACCAACAGACCAACATTCCCATCCTTAGAGCCATGCCACTAGCATGGCTAAAAACACTGTGCACTGACAATATAGCACAACATCCATTAAATCTGGGTTTAATTACCTTAAGCAGCTAACCTTGGCTGACATGATGCATCCATATTTGTTTGCCTTTTCAGGCACTTCCATATTATTAATCGCCAAGCCATTCACAAAAATGTGCCACATTAGCCACATGGTTAAAATGATGATGATGACAATAAACAAAATGTATGGAAAAGGGGTTACCGCTTCAAATGAAAATATTATTACTCATGCCTTTTCATTCAAGTCCTTTTCTATATCTCTCAAGGCTGTTTCCTGCCCCAGTGGTTGCTGTGGCAACCCTTCCTGTGCTGTTATCATTACACAGCAGTCTCCCTTGTCCAGCCTGCCAGTCACATCCCACAGGCCACCAACCAGCCAGTCATTTGACCATCCATCCACCCAGACATCCATCCATCTATCTGTCCATCCTCTCATCCATCAGTCTGACTAGTTTTTGAGTTATTCTAAGAGAAGAGATTCAACAAAACAAAGTAGCCTTCTCTCAGTCCCCATGGAGATGAGAAAGATTGAATAAGAAACATACAGCGAGATAAACAAGAGTGAGCAGAATTAAGATTATGGTTAAAAAGAGACGTAAATAGAGAAAGAGACTATAGGGAAAAGCAGATCAATCAGAAAAGAGAGAGAGAGAGAGAAGGTCAGAGAGACAGAGAGAGTTTGAACCCATCATTCGTACAAGGCTGTTTTTGTGTCTGTCAGCAGCTTCTTATCTTTTCCTTGTGGACAAACACACTCACACACATACACAAAATGTCAACTTGCTTTGTCTTACAGATTAGGCTGTTCTCAGGCTGTGTTCTATGTTTTTTTCTTAAATACGCATAAATCTAAATGGCACCAAATATATATAGTACCAATGTGGCCTTGTCATTCTTTACCTGATTCTATGTTTTTGCAACTAGTTTAACCATCCACTCAGTCTCTGCTGTGCTTCCTCATGCTGGAGTCCCATTTTCCTTTTGATCCAATCATGTTTCACATGCATTTCTTCCGTTTCTATTATTTTCTTCTCATTGCCTTCTCCTTCTTTTTTCTCATCCTCTCTGTCCCATGATGCTTTCTTTGTCTTTCTTACCAGGACGAATCATCACCCTGCTGTTACCCGGGAAACCAGGAAATGAAACCATAAAAGATGGAGGGAAACATCTGAGGACCTTCATTCAAACCTCTGTCGTTATATTTTTCATATCCCATTTGTCATTTCCCACATTTCCCTTTCTCTGATGGTGTTACTTTAAGTGCATATCCGGAAGCAGTGTTAATCGGACAGTCGATTTTCAATCTTACCATCATGTATTAGTCATGGAGGTGGCCTCTAACATACATAATACCTTCCAGTGCTCAGTGTGCCTCTCAAACCATTTTCACATCTCCGTCTTTGGTAGGTAATTGTGGGAAGAGGGCGACAATTTACTCTGGGGAGACCAGCTGCACCTCAGAGGAGCTTGTACTACAGCGGAGGCCATTTTTGAAGAATTATTATAATTATAAAATAATTATTATATTATTAAGACTGACTCGTTAGGCCACCTCATTTGGCAAGACTTGGAGAGTTATTGATTCCACTGATTTGATATTATCACCACCAGATCATTCGTCTTCAAATTTTAGAGCTGACCTCAATAATAATAATCAATATTTTTATATTAACAATGGATCAAATTACTGCATGTAATGAGAAAGGTGTTGCTCATTGTGATGAACCCACAGAGAATTATCACCAGACTCTGCACCCTCAGCTCTGCAGAGCTTTACAGCATCTTTCAAGTCATTATTTTGGTTTTTGGGCACAACTTTATTGTCTTGGTTCACTCTCTCAGCTCTCATCAGTGTCGTTTCCAGACGCATCAGGGAGCTGTTTTCAGAAAAAAAGCTCTGATAAACCCACTGTACACTACCTGCCCAGCATCAAACGGCACACGGACAAAGTTAGCAACTAGCTGGTGAACATGGTTGAGCATTTAGCTGCTAAGGAGCCAGGAGAGCTAAAAGGAGAGTCAGTGTTGGACTTACACTCGTCAGGTCGCCAAAAGAATGTTAATGTTGTTTCATGTCTGCTGGATGTGTCATTAGACTGTTTGCTAGCATTCACCATATCAGCTTTATATAGTGATAATACTGTATGTCAGTGTTGTGTTTACAGCTTGTTGATCGGCCCCCAAGTGGCCAAAACAAGTAGACAGGTTTACAAAATCACAGAAGCAGAGACTGAGATATCCTGATTTTAGTGCCCAGTTTGGGTCAAGTTCCACAAATGCTGGATCCTATAATTTCCATAATGAAACTTAAAAACATCTTTCATTAGACCCCCTGTCTCCTAAATGCCCACTTCTTTTAAACCCCACACATCCAGTTTGTAATGCGTTTTTTTTTTTTTTTTCAAACTTTGGAAAGCTCCCTCCAGAGCCAGACATTATCCAAGTGTTTTTTACAGACTAAGTAGTACTTTTCATGAAGAGTAGACAGACCTTTATATGTAAAAATCAGTGAAAGGACCCTTTAAGGTTACTAAATTGTACCCTTAATTTACTGTGTAGTTTTAGCATGATGGGGGCAACAACACAGTTCAAGGAGACTGTTTGTATTAAAACAGCAAGGCAAGAGAGGAAGTTAAATTAAATGGGAAAATCCTTTTTGTAATTTGGATGACCTGACCCTTTAACCACAGCTTAGCTTACCAATAGTTCAATTTAGATAAAGGTCAGAAAAAGGAGCCCTCAAGAGAAATCTATCTTTATCCTCCTGCTTTTCAGGCCTTCCACAGTCTCTGTAGCTGTTGTAATATGATTTTTTTATCATGCAATATTATCAAATTGTTAAAATTTTGTGCTCATATGAGCTGTAGTCAAAGCTGGGTTATTTTTGTAGTGGAAAACGGGCAAGAGAAAAAAGTTAAGTGCAAAAAAATGATCTAATTTAGGGTGGAGGCTCATCACAGTTAATCAGCCTGGACAATGTTTGGGATGGAAAAGGTTGGATGAATTGACTAAAAGACAAACAGACGCAATGAGAAGAAGGTTATATGTGATAGAGAAAGACAGCACTGGTCGAGGGAGATGAATGTAGGGAATTGATGGAGGGAAGTAAACACAAACAGACAGGGGGAAAAAGCCTTAAGACAGAAAGAGGGTTTTAGAGAGACAGACAGACGTAGAAAAAGCGACACACAGACAGATGATGAGGAGGTGGAGGAGAGCTGATGAAGTCATTGAGGCGTGTAGGAAAGAATGGTGAGAATATGACCCATAACTGAGACACGATGTAGCGAGACAGCGCTGCCCTGCATCACACACGCTGAGCTGACATGTAGCAGAAATGAATGGGAAGAGCACTGTCAATCTGTCCTTTCTTTTTAAAAGAAAGGCCTTGTCTCTTCTTCTCTGGCCAATGTCTAACACAAGAAAAAAACATGCATCACCGTGACATTTTATTGTTGCATCCAATTTCACCATTCCCATAGTAATTTGAACATTATTACTTTATTTGCTCTGGTGCTCAAAACACCACACATCGCCTCATCTCCAAGGATGAGAGGTGCGTGGAGTTTGTTTGGAAATGTGTGGGTGAAGATTTCGCCACTTCAACCTCACTTCTCTCTGGGTTTTTTTCTTCCCTTTGGCTGATTCTTCTCCAGTTTTTCTGTTTTTTCTTCTCTCATTTGCAAAACTCACTCGAACACACATATAAGCAGTCACCCATCCACAATACACACACACACGCACCATCACTTCTCTGTCCTTCCCGACCTCCAGTCCCATCCGTCCTCCTTGTCCCGTGCTCCCATCCCACCCTCTTTCACACTTCATTATTGAACAGCTTTCATTTAGGTATGAATATTAGATATTTCTTTTGAATAATGGAGAAAGACCGTATGTGAGGAATCTGCAGACATAAGGAGAAAAAGGACAGTCGTACTTGTGGGCCTTCACTCGCACATTTAAAATAGTCCAATAAAAATGACATTCTCACATCCAAACTGTTCCATTAAATAAATGATTAACTTAAAGTGCAAGTCAAGAAGTGGGGTGTGCGTCTTTCTGTGTGGGGCTACTGAGGTTGCAAGCTTCTCCATATTATGATTCAAGGAGCAATTCTTTGTGAAATACTGGACAGACGAGCTACTGTTTTCTTCCAACTGACAATATATTACAACTGCTTTTGAAGTTTTAAGATGGCAACTTTTTTTCTTGAATGGGATGTCTTATTGTGCTTTGTACTTGCTATATTTTATGGCCCTTGGATACACGAAAAAAAGTTTTACACATGACTTCTAAAAGGATTGAGACAAGCACAAACAAATATGGGATTTTTTTTCTTAGTTCCTGAAAAGTCAGGTTTGGGAAATTACATTTATAGCAGCATCATATTGGAAGAGAACAGGGCAAAGAGATCAGAGAGAGAAAGGAAGAGGGGTACAGGAAGAAACAAATAACACAAGTCCTGAGGCGCTGGAGTCACTTTAATTTGATGGAAGTGATTCACCGCTGTGTCTGCGCATGCGTGTGTGTGTGGTATTAGCTGTAAAAGAGTTTATTCTGGCAGCACAGGAACCTCATGATGCACTTTATTCTTACAGACTATTCAATTACCTGAATTAACTGGTGCACAAGCTTAAAGAGCTTACCTACACACACACACACACACACACTCCTGTAATAAACAAAATATGCATAAATAAATATATAAAACTCACATGAGGCCATACAGACATACACACGTACAACACAGCAAACCCTGCAAAAAGAAAACTGCAAACATTAACAAGACAGAGCAAAACACAGATTTGAGCCGCATTTAAATGAGATTAAGAGCTTTACCTCCCAAGTGACATATTCTAGTCGGGTTTGCTTTGTGAAACTACTGGCTCTTCCCTGGCATGCGCACACACACACACATAATTGGATGGCAGTTTAGTGGATGCTGAGTCACAGCTATGAGCGAGAATGCAGGCATGATTCCTGTTTATTCCGTGTGGTTTGGTTCCACATGAAATCCAAATCGTTCACTAGATTAACCATACTTGCCTTTTCCTGTTCACACTCACCTACATCAAAATAATATAACATTTAATTACAGGTAAACTCAATGTGCTTTACATTCAAATGTATGCAACAAGTGACGTGTACAGAAGAATACACTAAATAACACAGACATGTCTCAGTCTCTTCAAGACAGCTTTACTACAAAACTCATACTCCTTTGTTTTATCTTCTTCTACTCGTCTCATCCTTGTTATCTGGACACTGTAGTTAAAAGCACAAATCTCCAGCCCTCCCTGTGCCTCAAGTTTGGCCAAAATATAGGCAATTCAGATATGATTATGACTTATTTGTAGAATACTTTTTTGTACAATACACCCAAAATAGGCCAGGACACAATTAAGTCCACCCAGCTGCAGCCAGCCAATAAAACATTAGCATTAGCATTTGTGTCAGATCAAGCACTTTTCTTGATGAATGTAGAAATAATATTTCATTTATTGTTACAATTTGTGTACACTAACAGCAGGGACGAAGAAGCACAAACTTGTAAAATTAATAGAAGTTATTTACCATCTGAATCAATGGATGTCTTTTGGGACTGGAGAAACACAGTCAACCAACAACTGGACCAATTTTGATCTTGTTAAATGTACAAATAGCATATTTTTAAACTTAAATTTACTTCTAATTCCTAATATCACACAAAACAACCCCAAAGACTAATGGGTACTTGTGTATCAGAACTGGGACATCATGTTGTAAACTGGGAGGACCATGGAGTGAACATAAAACCTCAGCGGGATTTGCACCCTGGTGTGAGGAAATAGTGCTAAAATAATCACCTGCTCTCACCCAGGCTCAGTTCCTGGAAGCAGCAGTGCATCTGGCTCAGCCTGCGCCACGAACTGAGTTGGCAGCGCTCACAGGTGGCGACACTGCCAATCATGCCCTGGTCGCTGCACGACTCCTACAGGTTATTCAGGATGCCTATTCAGCAGGGATGGGGCAATCTGCAGGAGACAGCATGAAACTCCCAAGGTGAAACTCCTCACTGTGTATCCCAGGAGGCAACTGGTGTTCCTCTGGACAAGAGACAGGTTGGCAGCGACACAGACTGCATACACAATTTGGAATTGGCAATGAATGCAGCCCTGTCTTTCTGTATTGCTCTGCATGCTTGTATCAATAGCTGTTGATTTTTTATTTTGATGTACCATGTAAAATCTATCCAGAGGCTATGGATGGAAAGTACGTAGTGTCGAACATTTGCACATTCACAGTAGTAATGTCTGTTAATGTGCTCTGCCTCTGTTACATAAATAAAGCAACAAATAAAAATTTAAAAAATACAGATATACACACATACTGATCTGCTTTCCCATATCATACTAACCCCCCCAAGTCGGCCCATGACCTTCTCACTATTTCCATCTAACCCTCTGAGAAGCTCCCTCCCCCTGTCACTCAGTGATACGATTCAGCATACTACCCTGATCACTTTTCTTGCTTACCCAACTTTTCACTCTCATCCTATCTGCAGCCCAACCCCTAAGATTAAAAAACACGTGATTTCACTCATTCCCCACGTCATTCCAGAAAATAAGAAAGAAAGCATAACACGTAAAACAACACGCATACAAAAAGACACACAGTCAACCTGACCACCTCTCAAAATAGATGGAGGGAACACAGTGAATCCAAAAACAACACGACAGAAGGAAATAACAGCTTCTGGAAAACAGCATCACACAGTAACATATTTCACCTGGTGACCGCTCCAAGCAGGAAAGTGTGTGGTCTGTGGTTCGTCTGTGAATTATAAATTATTTTGTGTCTTGTGTGTGTGTGCATGTGCGAGAAACCCGTCTGGGAGATCTGGGGTTGGTCAGACCAAAAAAAGGTGCAAAAAACAGGAAACACATGGTGGTGAAGGCTACAAAAGGCATCTGACACACACACACGCACACTCACACACACACAAAGCCATTGTAATAAATGCTTTCTGGGGATGTTTTGGTGGCTGTGGGGTTGTTGTGTTCCTTATCACATTATTGGAATACAGATGCTGTCACATGCTTCACTGGAACAGACTCTGTGTATTTACTTTGTGCAGATAAGTTCACATGATAGAAACTTTTACAGTAGCTACAGCATCTCCTCTCAGATCAAAGCCCAGGCAAGCTAAAAATGACAAATACTGCACCTCATCAGTTTAGTAACAAAGGAAAAGTATAGATGTGTCCCCACCACATGTAAACGGGCACACTGATATCCAGAAGGATGGATCAGTTCTGGTCTACAAGAAAACTAAACAAACAGGTCTAAACAAGATAATAGATGATAAAATTCCGCTGTGTGTAAATCATATGATACTCGAGGTAGGATTATGGGAGACAACAAAGTCAGAACTTCAGAAATCATTCCAGTAAATTCCTGAAGACAGGAAATCATAACGTCTGCTGTCTAGACAGTGAATTAGAACAAGACATAGTCAGCAGTCATATAGCAGCTTTGTGAGGCTGTACTCAGGCACAGTGGTGCTTCAAGTTAAATGGTAATGTCAGCATGCTAACATACTGATGTTTATCAGGTATACTATTTACCATGTTTACCAGTTTAGTTTAGTGTGTTAGCATGCAAACATTTGCTAATTATCAATAAACAAAAAGTACAGCTGAAGCTGATGGGAATGTTAGTAGTTTAGCAGATATTTGGTCATAAACCAAAGTATTGGACGAATTCAAATCTTGACCTGATGGCATGACATGAAAAGTCAGAGGAGGATCACCAAAGTTACTATAAATCATCCTGAGGAGGACATGAGTGTGTGTACCTGATTTAGTTATAATCCATCCACGAGTTCAGTCTGGACCAAAGTGGTGGACAGACCAAACAAACATTGCCAGCACTAGAGCCCAACCGCTAGCATGACTAAAAATTTAAACCAAATTTAGCAAATCGAGTCTGTTTAGGTGCAGAATACAAAAAAGTAGGTGCATCCTTTACCAGAAGTTAAGTTAGCTGTGCACTTCTGTTACACTACCGAACATTGTAGGCATATACTGTACCAGCATGTGACAATATATCAGGAGAAGTGAATGAGGCTGGGCAAGAACTGGTAAATAGGAAGTTCTGCCAGCCCACATTAGCACATTTTTGTGATGCCAGCTGAGAGTGTGACCTCTTAAACCTACCAGTTTACTTGTAAGAGCATGCTAAATTTCAACTTTGATGAACTGTTGGTGTAAATATACAGTGTATTCATTTAGAAAAAATCCGCTGTCCCTGTAAGGTAAGATACAACTCATGGTAAGGGACTGAGAAAAACAGCTTTTAGCTGTACCCTTGAATCCGAAGGCGCCTGCTCAGAAATACCTGTTTGCCCAGTGGCTGTTATGCTGCCTCCAAGTACTGTACGACTCATAAGACCCGGTGAATGTGAGACTTCTCATATAAAACCTCTAAGCAACTAGGTAAACAATAAATAAAAACTCTGCCTAAACCACAGCTGAGGAGGGACGTCTCAGCGCACACACACACACACCATCACAGTTTATCCTTGGCTACTTTATAAAACCTTAGCATTCCAAGGTTGTTTCCCTGAATCGCTTAATAAACACACTTATGTTCCGGGAATGTGGACCGCACTAAACACCCTGTTTAACTTTAAGTTCCCACTGGTGGTATTAAACAGCTGCTACGTGAGAAAAGATGCGCTAGGGCTTACTTGTACATTAAAGGCTCAATAATGTAAAGTTAAAATGTTACAGATTGTTTCACATTTGCTGACAGGGCTGTTATATTAAGACCAGTAACAAAATAATATATGACAGTACTACAAAGGAGATAGGATTCAATATGACTCTGCAGCAAACGACAGAGTAAAATTCTACATTTCTCTTTTCCTTTATTCAGTATTGTATCTCTTCCATACTGGGGAAAAGCTAAGTTCCCCGTTCAGGTAGATTACCTCCATGCTGTAATATGTATGTGCGTGTGTGAGCCAGTCCATCGGCACAGTTGGGGTTTCATCGTAGGGTCGTCCAGGAAAAGGTTGAACCTGACTCAACTTTTGCTGCAAGGCAATGCAACGTCATCCGGCAAGGTGTCGCGTTGGCCAATCAGATACATGCAAGTGCACATTCCTGGTGGGAGACTTTGTAACGTGAACACCATATATATCTACTGTTTACCTCGCAATCATCATGACGAAAGATAAAATAGTTGCGGCTGTGATAACGTTCCAGAGTCTGTGAGCTGATGAGCCTTTAAACGCATGAATCTGTTACTCCAACTTTACTTCCTGGATGTCATGTAAGTTGCGTTAGTTGGTCAGTCGAGGACGTTGTCATTCAGTTTGATACAGCAGCTGTTTACACGCAGCAATGACACAAGATGACATCATCATCACGTCACAAGTGCAAGTACCTCTCACCACTGTAGAGCGTGAAAATATGCAGACACTTTTCAATTTCATTGAAAATCCTTCTGCCATTTAATAAAATCTTACGTTTTAAGCAATTTAACATTTAGTTTTCATATCCAGTCCCCACAAAATAAACAAAAATAGTTTATATAGCAGGTAAAGTCTGCAGAACCAAACATACCATCCCTCCAGAAAGTCAGAAACATCTTCAAGGCCAAACAAATCAGACATGACTTCACCTACTGAGTAAACAACCAGCATGAACTGCTAACCTCTGAGCAACACTCCCCTCTGCAAAACAAACTGGTCACACAGGTTATGCTTATACCACCAGCATCAGTTTTTTGACAAGGCCTCCAAAATGTAATCGCTTCATTCTGGTGTGGGCAAAATCCATTAGGTGCACAGCAAGTAAAAGACAGAAGAGGACAGAGACATCACCTTTGTGAATTAGTGCTCCGTTCCGTCATCGTGACAAAGATTTTTCCAGCGCTACTCTGCTAAACATGCCATTAGCTGTTGTTTTTACTGGAACAAATCGTATTGAAAGACATGAGAAGAGGGAGGACAGAAGTGAAGTGACAAAGAGAAAAATTGAGTTATTAGTTTCTTCTGGAAAGACACACATCACAGAAAAGCCATTTAACATCTAAAATAGAGTCTGATAAAGCTTGATTACCGTACGTTATGTAATCATCACTTTCCTGGATTGGTCTGGAAAACACATCAGTAATCACAAGCGTTACTGGAAGCTCTGCACTGACTGCAGCATGAGTGTGACCTTCTTGTGTGTTGTAAGTTTTTATTGCATTTACCTGATTGTGTGTATTTTTATGAGTGTGATAATCAGTCTATAGTCACACAGTGCCAGAAAGACGTTCTGTTTATCTGTGTGTGTGTGTGTGTGTGTGTGTGTGTGTGTGTGTGTGTGTGTGTGTGCCTGTTAGAGTGCAGACACCCATGGCACAGGCAGGTTATCTGCAGTATGAAAGGAAGTCTGTTCTCTGACACCTCAGTCTGACTGCCATAACTCATAATTTATAACAACCACAAAACACATAGATACATACCCAGACAATGTAGATAATGATGTGTGCAATCACTGATGGACACACCTAAGTGAACACACAATTGCAAACAGATAGACACACACACACACACACACACACACACACACACACACAATATGTCACTAAATAAAGTCCAGACTGGCTGCCCTGAATGCCCCTCAGCTACATAATTCATACTGAGTGTCTGTGAGTGTCTGACCTGTTTTTGATGATGTTGGTGGAAACTTTCAGACCATTATTCATGTCTGTGCAAAATCCTGACTCAGGGATACACTTTTTTTTTTAATATATTAGTGCAATGTGCCAGAGGGGGAAAAAAACATCTCTTTGGCTCTTGGCGGCTTATTTGTTGCTTCTAATCTACATTTTGTTTTTTCCAAGATGATAACAGCCACATTCAGCGATGTGTTTGGAGTCAATCATATGGATTGACAAAAAGAGCTGTAGACGCCGGGTGTTGATTCTCAGTTGTCTGGGCAGTACTAACAACCATTTTACCTTACAAGGAGTCATTTGATTAAATGTTATCAAAAGTCATCTAATGGTGCTTTAAGACATTCCAACTGTACATATATCATGCTTGATATATGATCTATGCATCTCTTGGGCAGCAGTGACAAGATGCATCGTCCCCCCATATTTTATGAAAACTGCAATTATGGGGAAGCAGATGAAAAATATAAATTACAGCATCCCCATCACACCAGTCAGTGTAATATTTTACGCAAGGACACAGTGTCATACAGTATGTCCAACTTCTGTCAAAATCAAGCCTGTAGTTTCAGAGACTTTATATCATAATTTTGTCTTTTAATTAATCACACGGTCAGGATATTGATGGATACATTCGTAAAACTGACAACGTTTATCCAACATTTACTGAGGTTAGGACAACTTTCTCTTAACAGTGGACTTGCCAGTAGTCGACAGTAATCAATCATTTTCTTAGCCGCCCATTACGCCTGTCCTCAAATGACTCCTTGGCTTTCACTGCAAATTAGAATTGACTTCAAGATTCTTTTGCTGGTCTATAAAGCACTGAGTGGCCTTGCTCTATGATATGCTGTACATATGTTAGACATGCCCACATGTGGCGCTCGTCTTCTTGCTGACCAAGGTGCAGGTGTGGGTTTGAAACAGCTGTGGTGGCTGATGGCCACATCAGGTTTGTTTTCATTCGACACAGGAAGAGAAATCTATCTTTACACTATGGTCGAATATACGTACAGTGTTTCATTTACAAGATAATCCAGCAGTAGAGTGTTTAACTTCCCTTCTATTTCAAAATATGTAACCTCCAGTGGTGGAAGAAGTACCCTGATCCTTTATTCAAGTGAAAGTACCAATACCACAATGTAAAAATACTCGTACTTAAGTAAAAGTACAGAAGTATTATCAGCAATATGTACTTAAAGTATCAAAAGTAAAAGTACTTGTTACATAAAAAAATTTTCCCTGTCATTGATACATTATTATATATGACATTATTAGATTGTTAGTACTGATTCATCAATGTGTAAGCAGCATTTTACTGTTGCAGCTGATTAAGGGTAGCTGGTTTCAGACACTTTATATACAATTAAGTAGTTTAGTCCAGTGGTTCCCAACCCCCCAAAGGGTCCCAAGATATCTCTGAAGGGTCGTGACATGATTAATGTGGTAGAAAGAAAAAACAAAGTTCTGCTGCACAAATTTATATCCGTTTTGGGGCTTTTCTCTGATCTTTGAGTTTTGAGATTATTTTGATAATTGTGATAATTTTTAGAGAGAGTTTAGAGAGAAATGTGCCTTTGGTTGAACTGATAACAACTCAGACATCTGAATCGTGACAAGGAGCCCCAACTAGACACAAACTTTTTTGTAAGTGGTCACTAGCTTATTATATGTTTCTTTTAAAGTAAAATCTTAATCCAAAAAGTAACTCGTAACTATAGCCATCAAATAAATGTAGAGGAGTAAAAAGTACTGTCATTGCCTTTGATGTAGTAGGGTAGAAGTATGTAGGTATGAAGTATGTAGCAAAAAATGGAAATACTCAAGTACAGTTAAGTGCAGTATGTCAAAATTGCACTTGAGTCCAGTACTTGAGTAGATGTACTTAGTTACTTTCCACCACTGTTTTCCTCTTTAGCTTGCTAGTCATTAGCCAGCTAACCCATTCACACACACACATACTCACATACCGATGGTGGCCAGCTACCATGCGGGGAGCAATTTGGGGTTCAGTGTCTTGCCCAAGGACACTTTGACACACAGGAGGAGCTGGGGATTCACACAAATGACAACAACGGAGATGCGATAAGTTTTGGGTTTATGGATTACACATTCTGTTGGACATTCATACAACTTGTAAGGTCTACCATATTCTCTGCATTTCTATTTAATTTTTTGTCCTGCGTGCTTAAGTCATATTGCAGATATCGTGCCTGACACATACATACACGATGTATAAAAGGAGAACAACCAGAACAAAGGTTAAAACATGCACAGACAAAGTTAACCCACATTTCTATAGTAAACTTGATTTACGTATATGTTACACCACTTTTTGTTTCCTCCGTTTGATGGTACAGCTCCACTTTGCAGCAACCATTTTGCGTCATCCTACATTTCAAAGAGGGGCCTCGTACTGTAATTGTACCAGAGGAAAGCAAGATGGAGAAGGCAGGAGTCTGACTTGTGTGGGTAGGAGTGTTAAAAGGATTTTGGAGCCATTAACACCATTTTCTCTCCCTTCACAGCCTTTTAAAAGCAACGCAGTCTGACACTGTGTCTGTTTCAGTGCTGTGTGCTTTGACTGTGTATCTGTCTCTAATAGAAAGAGTGAAATCATGCTGTATGAAGATGAGTCAACCTCACACTCCTCCCTTGACGAAGTTGTCATTTTCCTCAATCTATCCCGCTGTGTTCGTTTTTCCACCTCCTCCTCTTCATCCTCCTCTCCCTCCAAAGCAGATGTGAACATGCTCCCCATTTTCTTTTTCATCCATTACAGGAGCACTCTCTCTCACATTTCTCTTTTTCTTACATTTATTTATTGTCTCATCATTTTGAGCCAGAACTTCCATCAAGCTCTCTCTCCTCTTTGTCCTCTTTAAAACACGTTCGCTTTCCATTTGATTCCTTCCTTCCACTCAATATATCTTTACCCTTTTATTCTATCATACTACCTTTAATTCTTTTTTTTACTTCTCATCTTTTGCTGTTATCCTCTTGCTCCTTTTTCTATCTGCATCCGTAATGTTTTATTTTCTCTTAGTGCCTTTCATGCAGTGAATAGTGAGAATTAAACCTTTAGCTCTCACTGCAGTGGTTAGGAAATGGTGTAAATTCATTTGTTTTACATTTCCTGCTCTCTTACTTCTCTCCACTTCTGATCTCTTTTCTTTTAAACAAAAATCTAGGTGCGATGTCTTGCTTTGTTTGATTTATTCTATACTTGCCTGTTTCATGTTACTGTTTTTTAACATGAATGATACTCTGAACTCGTTTCCCTCTCCATCCATCTTCCCTTTTCTTTACAGTATGTGCTGTTTAGTTAAATCCTGCCAAAAGAAACCCCCCTGCGTCTTATCTTCCTCTCTTTTCACACTCTTGGTGTCCCATATTTTCCTCTCTCCTTTTCTCCATTTCTACCTAAGCCTCTTTTTCTGCCTTTCTAATTTTACTTTTCCCTATATTTCCCTTTCTGTGTCCTGTCTTGAAGGCCCGAGCCCCCGCTGCAGTACTGTCGAATTTATTCTCCAAACATTTTTTCGTCCCATAGATAAACTGAGAGAGATTATCATACATGGACTGAACACACTCAGCAAGTAGAGTATTAAAATGCTTATTAAAATTGTAAAATCCAGTCAGTAGTTAGGTGCTGAAGATGCCACGACCTTATCCAACCCTAAATTCACCACCTGTCTCCAGTGTCATCTCTCGGCACGCTCCCCATTTGTTCAGCTGTTTTGTCAGACTGCGTCTGTCAGCCTGCTTGGCTGAGTTTATCTTTACTAATGAAGCATGTTAGTGACAGAAACGCTGAGTTAATCCTGCCCTGGCTACAGCGCTTAGTAAAATTACACACACACAAATGAACAGACAGACTATCCAACAGGCTGATAAACATAAACACACAAGTAGACACACTTGGACTCACATGAGAGCTGGAAAGTGTGTGTCAAATTGGGAAATTTGGGAGGTAATGTGTTGCATATGATACAGTAGAATATTGGCTCTTTGTGCACATCTCCCCCTCAGAGGAGAAATAAAATTAATCTAAGTGAACACAAGCACATTCCACCCAGGCTGTCCATCTTGATTTTCGAGGCACGCGGGGCCAGAGCAAGAGTTCTGTGTTCCTCAAGACAGAGGATTGAGAAGAGCTACTCTGGGATGAGTCTCAGTAACACTCTACTGCTCTGCTGATGCAATGCTGATGATACACACGAAAGTCAAAGATAACAATCTCTCTCATACACAAATACATTGGAGCATTCACGCAGAAAAGCACGCTCACAAACCCACACACATGATCATTTCCTATATACACAAATGTTTGCACACGCAGGAACACACTTCTGTTCGCCTTTTGTGTTAAATGATGATTTTTGAGAGACACACAAATGGACTGTTAAAAAGAAAAAATCAAAAGCCCTCCGCACAGCAATATAATTCAGTCGGGAGCTGGTCAAGTGCAGACAATGCAAAAGAATCAAAAATGAAGAAGGGGTTTGCTGAAAAGAGTTGATTTTTTTTTGGAGTGCAGAAAGCCCCTTCTTCGTTTTTGACACAAATAGACTGTATTCAAAAATAATCTGTGTGACTGCAGAAAACCTCTTCCTGTGAACACACTGACACCACTGACAAACAACATTTACAAATAATAGTTTCACTGCTGTTCATATCTAAAAGGAAGCCCCCCGTCTTCAACAGACTCCTGGGACTATTTTCATAAAGACAGTTGCAACTGTGTTTTGGTTATGTATCTAGAGCTAGATCTAGCAGAGTGCAGTTTAAGGGCAGGTGGAAACTTGGTGGGACTAAAAGGAACATATCTGTCTGTAGGTAGGCTTATATTTAATTACAGCTAATTGAACGACTTCTTTTGCCTCCCTTTAGAAGTAATGTGCTCTATATTCCAGTGCTGTGTGACCACTTGCTGATAGAGAGAACAGCCCAGAACATATCATTTCTTCTTGAGAGGACACTGATGTCCTGCAGGAGTGTGGGGAGGTGCAGAATCAGCCCACCTGACAGTAAATACACTTTTGAGAGCAGCTTATGTTAAAATAGTTTTGGAGGAAATAACACATTTGATGCTGCTCTGGTCCTACGAGGATGGCTGCCTGATGTAAGAAACGGTTCAACGATATTAGAAACCAGCAGCAGATCATGAAGACAATTTTTGGCCACAGGAGGGGGGCATCCACCAACCACTGCCAGATATTTATAAAGTAAACAGCCTCTGTGTCTCATGCTGCATACTGACGGCTCTATGTAGGATACCAATAATGTGCACTGCAATTATATGGAGTAAAATGCTGGATTTTCTTTTTCTTAAGAATTTACGCAAGTCCAGTTGGCCATTGTCAGCCCACGCACGGTCTGAATCGGCAGGCATTCACTGCTTGATTGTTACTGACACTTCCCCGACTGTGTCTCTCCTCCCACATGAGTGCAGCCAAGGTCATGATGAGTCATCAAAAAACAAAATGGATACAGGTGAGGAAAAAAAAAAACTGATGAAAATTCTGTTTTTCTGGTGCAAACCCCCCACCATGCAGCATGCACTGTCACAAACATAGATCCCCCTTAAACTCCCAATTTCTTACAAAGCCTCACCCTTTTACCACAAATCGACAAAATGATTGAGTTGTCCATTTTTTACAAGACCCGCTAAAAATGAACCCTCTTTGGCTGCAGAAATTGACAAAATAAACTGCAAAATCCAGGAAGGGATCTTCACCTTCATCTCTGTACTTTATACCTTAAAGCCTATGGTGCTTCAGAGGCCAGTTACAACGAAAGCTCAGCGATGAGACATCCTGCTGTTGGTGGAGACTACACAGTGTGATCCCTTCCTTGTAAATGGCGATTCTGCAGAGATTCATTTGCCTAAAAAAGCTGCATATTTATCAGCGTTAAATCTGATAGTGTGAATGATTTACAGTTTTTTTCACAGCCTCCGGTGCGCTGAGGTTAGATTGGATGCTAAACTGTAATAGCAAGGTGAACATGACACATCTGCTCTGATGCACACACGGATTGGGTCGCTTTACATACGACAGCGAGCCACAAAACACAACAAAGAACCTTTATGCTGTCTGAGCATGTGTATCATCCTCAATATAGGGTGCGTGTGCGTGTGTGGGAGGCGATCCATGGTTTGTCTAAGGGCTGGTAGACAGGGCTGTGGTCATAAATCCGCCCAGCCGTAACCACGGTGATTTGCAGGTTCAGAGAAACCATAAACATCAGCGCAGAGCGCCCCGCTGCCCTCTGAGGAGGCTGAATTAAGTGATGAGTGTGTAGCTATGTGTGTTTGTGTGTGCCAAGTGTGTGTACGTGTTGTGTATCCTTGGCTGAATGTGTGTGTGTGTGTGTGTGTGTGTGAGTTTGCTCAAGGGCATCCCTTGCTGGAGATGAGCGTTGAGTTCGGTGATTGGCCGAGGGTCTGAGGGGTCATTAATCTACGCTGCTCCATTGGCTGTGACGGCGGAGGGGAGGGGTTAGTGCAGCTGGTCAGTTAGCTGCTGTCAGCTTTCTAATCTGGAACATTCTTCAATATTAGATGGAGTGCGCAGAGGATCACTGGGGCCAAACTGGATTCACTGAAACACTAGATTTCTCTGTCCTGTCCCTTTCAGTTTTTCAGTTTTTTATTAGGCAGCACAGTTTTCTGATTATTTATTTATTTATCTGGGTTTAGAGGCAATTATTTGAGCTGAAAAAGTGCCTTTTAACCTTGTTTTTTTATCTCTTTCGAGAATCCTGATGACACTTGCTGTCCCTATCAGTGCGACAGCAACAATAAATTAGTATGAATCAGCAGGAAATAGCGTGTTTACTGGTACCTTAAAGACATTTGAAATGATTGTATGTGGCATAATAGAATAACTGCATAGTATGTTGTGTTGAGGGAATAGTATTTCTTGTCTGTTTTGTTTGTTTTTTAGAGGGAAGGTTCAAGCTTTGGTGTCTTTTTCAACAATAAGAGAGAATAGACATAAAAATAGTGTAATACACAAGTTATATGTGCAGAAAGAGACGTAAGATGGGAAACAGTAAGGAAATAAATAAAATAGATAATGAAAATAACAGGAAAGAAATAAAACATACAGGGTCTTGGAAAAACTAGTAAAATAACATAACGGTTTATTTTCAAAGGTTGCACGATCTGTTTGCATGTATGTAACAGTGTCAGTTTGAGTGCACATTTGTGATAAATATAGAATTTCTAAGGTGTGCAGGTAGGAGAGCTAAGAAGGCGTGTGCATGAACATGAGGAAGACAGTGGGGCTGTTGATAATGGCTAGTATTTTTTCCACTTTAATTATATTTTTTATCTTCCCTCTCACTCTTCTCATCTCCTTCTCTTAATCATTTTTATTTTCGCCCCTCCTCCATCTTTCCTGCGACCCCTTCCTCTTTTATAGGAGGAACAATGGACAGTCCAATCTCCTGCAAGATTGTTTTCTGTTCCAGTAGGATCCTACAGTAGCTATAGGGTGTCTGTGTACAGCTGCTGCAGCCGCTGTTGTTGAAATGAAAGAATGTAATTCAACATCTGCTGGACAGTGAGATACAGATAATTTAGGGCTATGTCAATAACAAAGCATGTTAGAGAATAGAGGAGGCGCACAAGAGTGTCTTGTATGGTTGAACCACAAAATTGCTCTAATTCTGCCCACAGTGTAACACATACTGTATCAGTGGACAGACACCATTTGCGGCCAGAAGTTGAAATCTGATTGATTCAGACTGAAGGCCTCATGTAAAATCAATCCAGGAAACAGCTTTTGGATGGTGTGTGTGGCCAGTGATGGCGACATTGATCCAGCATGGGGAAAAACATTGCAAATGGCTCGCTGAAACTTCAATATCTGAGATAAAAGTCTCTGTCGCCTTCGAATGGATTTATAAACAGCACAAGATTATAGAAAGAGCGAGAAAGAAAGAGCGACCGAGTACAGAGAAACAGTTCCTGTTCAGCATTTAGCTGATGTGCCTCTAAAACTCCTCAGTGAGACCATTAGAAATAAAACCTTATAGGCTCACTACTCTCGCCACTTTGAAACCACCAAGTGAAACTGTATGTTTGAAAAAAACCTCTACTTGAAAGATAAAATACAATTCAGAGCAGGGTGTGAGTCCTGCATCCATCTGCATTTGTTCTATGGAAGCAAGTGGGTACAAAACGGTACCCCGGTGCTAAGTGATCTTTGCAACAGCCCGGGCCATCTGTTGAGCATCTGTACTGAATGAAAGTGGTTTTGCAAGGACAGCAATTCTTGCAGTACTGACAACTACAAAAACTGCTGACTTTAAAAGGATGCTGGGCAAAGTGCAGAAACCTCTAACCAAATATTTTCAAGCTGCTGCACAAGGCACCAGTGGAGCCACGGTTTTATTCTCTGTCGTTAGAGAACTCCGAGTGCTATCTGGGAGACTATTCAGAGGAGAAGCTAGCAAACGTCCTTTACAAAACTCGAAATCACAACAGATAATTTTAAGGATTTTGAACAGGGACCACTTGATACTTTCCAAACTCAGTTTTAAGCTTAATGCCAAACCTGAGCATCTAAAGTGCTTAGGAAAAGTAAAACCAGTCCTCTAGCACTGCCAGCGCAAGGTCCTAGTGTGATGACAGAATACAAAATCCATTTCCGCCCTCCCTGTTTATTGGGGCGACCTCTTCACCTGCAATTGAACAGTCCCAAACTGCAGGCGAGCTGAGCCAGCACAGGCTGTATTATTGTTTGTACTGAGCAAAATAACAGCATACAAGAGGTTGTCCTTCTGATTTGTTCAAAAAATAAAAAGCAGTCATTGCGATGTCACTCATCGGTGTGCAAAAATGTACTTTTATGTGTATTTTACCAATGGTGTGTGTACCAGCAAGTGCACACAGGATGTTCTTTCTAATATATTACCTTGTTAAATACTTCTTCCTAATAAACCATATATATTCAATAAATTCTTCATAATGTCCACCTCTCTATTTATTTTATATTTTATGATCACAACCAAAGCTTATTTTTGCAGGCTATATTGTAATGTTAATTACAGTTAATTGTGGTGCAGGGCAGTTTTCAATAGAAAAATTGGACAATTATAGGTTACAATTTCAGTTTAAAAAGAAAGAAAAAGTAATTTTGTCCCATTTTAACCAGTCAGTAGTTTCAAACACTGTATGAGAGACGGCAAGAAGTCCTGAAAGAATCCTGTCCAACATCTACTGTAGCAATAATACAATAATCCCCTTAGTCTGCAGGGAGATCATGGATTACAGTAGGCAAGAGAGAGGGACAGTGACGCAGGAAGTGATCATTAGAGAAGCAAAGACACAGAAGAAAGAAAGATAAGTGACAAGTTGTAAAGACAGCAGGGGAGGAAGGGAGAAAGGGTGTGAAAAGGAGGTAGAGCAAAAGGAGTAAGAGAGCAAACAAGAGCACTGAGAGGAGATGAGAGCTAAAGAGAAATAGAGGACAACAAGGGAGGAGAGTAAAGGAGGAGAGAACAGAAGTGCGATGAGGCAAAGAGAGAAAAAGAGCAGGAAATTCCCCTGAAGTGTGTTTGTGTCTCCTGAGAGGATCACAGATCAGAGAGACGAGTGACCTTGTGGTCATCTGTCAGCCCCTCCGACTCTGCTGGAGGCAGGATATCTCTCCAGGGAAAGAACACACTGACACACACACACTTGAACACACACCCCGCTGTACAGTGTACTGAGGAGAACATATGTGTGTTCCCACAATCCCACTGACACATATAAACAAAGCAAAGGCATAAAATAACTCACCGCACAACACAGGAGCTGTGTTTTCGCTTCTGAAGGGAGTCTGTGTTGTTCATCAACAGGCAGGTGTCATATTACATCCTAAAAGTCTTTTACTGTGCAGCATCCTCATCAACCTTCCTGTTTTTAATTTTCTAATATTCTTTCCCTTGAGGCTTTTACACTCTCACAGTATTTCAAATGTACTCACATAATACAGTAAATATGCTGCCTTAATTAAGCGTACTGTGCAGTCTATCCTACGGACCTCCAGCTCTTAAAGGATTGGTTCACCCAAAACCAAAAAAAAGCAGCTTGACAAAAAATCCTTAGCACAAGGTTCACTTTCTGGAAGTTTAACAGCTTTCAGCCACATCTCCAGGCCTCCATCAGCAGATAGAGTTATAAAAACTAAAACAAAAATTCAACACAATCCAATGGAAAACACTTTTTAACGAGGAAATGGTCCCTTTGAAAACGTCTGACATCGTGTTCTCCATTTCAATCGCTCCAGAAGCCACCTCAGCCTTTCAAACAGCACTGCATGATATCACAGGAAACAGCTCCCGCCATGATTACATTGTATTTATTCTCAGAGCTCGAGGCCGGCGCTTCTCACACAAAAATTATGTGAGATCATTTGGACCTTCCATCTTTTCAACGTGGGTTAAAATGCTGTGGAATTATTTTAATGTTCATTGGGGATCGTATATTGTTATGAGCAGGTGCAGGACGTTTTCATGTTGGCTGAAGCAGCGGCTGACCACTTGTATGGTGCCTTATTAAAATCTATACTCTCATTCTGGATGACGGAGCCGCATTAAGGAAAGGTCCATTACAGGATGAAAGGTATCACAGACATCATGTAGGTAATGTTCGGTAATGCTACAATATGTCCCCTCACAGATGGAAGGATCAATTTCCTGCTTGGAAATTCACAAATGTTACATCACTTTGATGAGATAAAATGAATATTGTATGATCGCTGAAGCAGTTAATAGCAAGGATATAATGAAAGCAGATAAAAGTGCAGTATACCAGAAAACTGGCTGCAACATTGGACTTGTGCGTATGTGTAATTTGTCATGTATTAATTAACCTAAAAAACCCATAAACAAACAAACAAAAAAACATAATTCATCAAATTCTTAAAAATAGCAAAATGTTGCAGGCAACCACTCTTTCGAACTCTTTCTCTCTTTTGAGTTTCTGGATGACGAGGCATATGAAAAAGTAACAGGGTATACTATATGAAGATAGCATACTGTATACATGTTGTTATATATACTGTAAATAAATCCAACTAACTTTTTGTGTAACAATGGAGCTCTGTGGCACAGAGGAATAAGCTATATGAGGCTTTGCCTACAGAGAGTACTTGTTAGCAGGATCCAGGGATTAGATTAGATTAAATTAGAAAGATTTATTAATCCCCAGTGGGGAAACTCATTTGCCACCAAATCAACTCATACAGACAACAAACAATACAGACATTGGAGTCACAGTACACAACAAATAAATAAATTACACCATAAAAAGCCATTTGAGACATGATTAACAGCTGAAAAGTGCTATGGATCTAGACCACATCTAAAAGTGTACATTAAAAAATCTGACTGCTACTGGAACGAAAGACCTTCAGAGTTGTTCAGTAGAACACTGAGGCATTAATGGTCGCTCACTGAATGAGCTTCTGAGTCCGTTAAAAACACTGTGTAATGGATGGCCTTCAAAATACAGAACCGTTTTTAGTTTGGCCCTTGTTCTCTTTTCTACAGTGACCTCGAGTGAGTCTGGGGTAAGGCCAATCACTGAGCCAGCCTTTCTGATCATCTTATAGATCCTGTTTTTCTCATGCTGCTGCCCCTCCCCAGAGCACAGCATAAAAGAAGACACTAGCTTAGATTCCCTGATAAAAAACATGAAGAAGCTTCTTGCTGATATCAAAGATCTAAGCTTTAGGGGATGGAAAGAGTACTAGAATAATTTACTCAAGTAAAAGTATAGTTACTTTAAAGAAACTGTACTTAAGTAAAAGTAAAATTACTTGTGTAAAAAATGTACTCAGATTAAAGTAAAAAGTAGGTCAGTTAAGATGTACTCTGACAAAATAAACTCATCAGCAGCTGCAGCCACACACACACACACACACACACACACACACACTAAAGCAAAAAGAGAGTCTGCAGTTTTTTTACACACACACACACACACACAATGCTATGTTTCTGGGCAACACAAAGGTTGGACGTCCTCTTCTGTACAGTGAGTTACAACATTCAGAGAGTTTGTTGTTGTACTCACCTGTCTGAACGTCATTCTGTGAGCTTTGAGCACCGCAAAGTCCTCCACAATCTGCTCCAGGTTCAACTTCTTTGCTTGATCATTCTCAAAGCAATCCAGTCCACCCTGCCCGTCTGGCGCTCTTCATAGTTCTCAAACATTTTGAGCTGAATGAGGCTCTACAGTCACATCAGGGATTATCAAAAACAGCATTTCACTATGATTATACCCTGTATACCCTGAAAGGCCTCGCACACCTCATTGAGTGTAGAAGCTCCTCAGCAAATGTAGAAGTCACCTGGAGGATCCACCATGAGAATTTTAACATTTAGTATTTTTGCTATACCCCGTTGTTCACGCAACATCCATGGATGTGTTTGATTTGGCTCACTTACCGTGCTCGCAGAGTGATGCATTACATCAGCCATTAATTAAGACACGTGTAACCTTTTTTAACGTATGCCAAGGTACAATAGTGCTAACAGTAAGCCATAATTCATAATGAGGTCAGCCTTAATTTTATTGCATTGTTGTGAATTTTTTGTACTGTTCACAAACTGCTTGCCACGGCCCGGTTGCAACCACACCCCTCGCACCCCGCACAGAGTGTCAGCTGAGTGCAGAGTGTCAGCTCTCTAGAGCTCGGCCCTCCTGCGGCCACGAACACAGCAGCAGCTTCTTCTCTGCTGCAGCTGCTGATTTATCATCTTTCTTTTGTTCCGTTCTCACACAGTTTATCACGACTTTTTCATGTGACTTTTGTTCTGTCTCTGTAATGATTGCAACTTGATGAGTACAATACTCAATATAAGAAATACTTAAGTACAAGTAAAATTACTGAGAGTGAATATAATCCGTTACTTCCACCCCCGGCAGGGTCAAGTCCTTGTTGATTTTGGTCTTTTCATACGATTTGTTGACAGTAAGAAAAATATTAAAAATTACCAGACTTATTATTTTATGTAGATATGTAGTTAGATGTAGATGGATAGATTTTTATATATAGAATGTGTTAAACAGCTATCTCAGCTGGAAACCAGTTGGATCCCATGCGCCCTCTTTAACATTTTGCCCTCCTGTCAGTGATGTTCCCCATCTCACCCCGCACCTCCTCCACTCTGCTCCCTTGCAGAGTATTTTCAGCACTTTTCCATCCTCCTCCTGAGCATCCCTGTGGATGGTGTTAGCTTTTCCTCTCACTTCCCACCCCTGAAAACCCTCTGCTGAGGTGGGACACACTGTGAAGTCTTTTGTTTTCCAGGGTGTTTATGGGGGAGACGGCACAGTGAAATATGGGAATCGTACAGTGTCCACAGTGAAGCTGATGGAAGCAGTGGGAGAGACCAGAGGTGTCATCGCCAGGTACCAGGTTCCAGTCGTAGACATAAAACAGCCCCAAAGCCTTCTCAAAATCCTGACACAACACACTTGGTGTATGGTGAAAAAAAGGGGTTAACATTTGGATGCCACTCACATTTGTTTAGAGTGCATTTTTGCTCATATCAGACTAATGTGTCCCCCGATCAACTGTGATGATATTCCTGTTTGGCTGCATTAAAAGTGAAGTCTGATGTTACACTGCAGCTGGCTGTGGCTCATCTGAAGTTTCTGTGGTTCTCTCATGGAAATGTGGCTACAGCCTGATGCAGCAGTGATTAACATTTTAAATCCGGAAACCCAAATGAGAAATCTAGCCTCGTGCAGGAACCCAAAACATTTTACCACTCTTGCTTTATGGGGACTCACCAGATGTTGGCCCAGTTAGCATGCTGGGTGCCAAAAGCTAAAATACGAGGGTCAGACACGTCAGACAAGCTGTTTAAGGACAGACTAAATGTTGTTAAAATGAACAAATCTGACTCCATTCTGAGATGGAATGATTACATATCTACAGGACAGGAAAACAAAGGAAAAAACCTGTTTATATCCTCATGTTTCTTAGTATTTATTTGGACTAAATGTTACAAATGCGTGTGTTAGGCAGATTATCAGATAGAAAATGAAATGTTTATGTCTCACATAGGCAAGCTTTACATAAGCACTGCATTGTGTTGTTGTTTAAACAGCATAGGAAAGCCCCAAACACTGAATGGTGGACGTCATAGAAGAATGAAAGGGGGAAGTTATGAGAGAATTGAAGGAGGGTCACAAAAGTGAAAAAGCAAAGAGCACAGCAGGGGAATAGAGAGAAGAGAAGAGAAACATTTGAACATCGAAAAACACAGTTTTGGTGAAGTGAGGTGAATTTAAGGAGGGATACCGAGCATTAAAATTACATCCCTTCTTGTGTATGTGGCTCCATTTCTATGTGGAGTCGATGGCTGTTTTGTCAGTTATAGGAGTGTGACGTGTGCTGCATTCAAATCATTGTGCTGAAATGACTCATATTGTGTGGGTTTGTGATCAAAAGCCCAAACAAACATCTCACTAAAGCAGCTACTGAACGCCGTCAGAGTCAGAATTTTATCACAATAGTTTCTCAAACCTGGCATGCTAATTTGTGATAAAGACAAACTCTGTAAACACATTACCTTGGAAACAAGCCCTCGGCAAAGCATTTTCTGTTTGCTGCGATGCTGATGTTAATTTCCCACCTCTGCCTGCAGGATTAGTAGTCATCCAAACTTACGGAAGAGTTGTGCAACAACACTTGCTGTTTTGAATCCCATTTCCACAATGTAAAGTTTTGAGAAGCTTTTGGTAGATTGCTAAATAACTCTGGAAAATCAGACTTTAGAGTTGGCTTTACTTACTGAAGCAAAATGTGCATATACAAAAACATGTACGTTAAAGGTGAAGGGCAAAGGGGTTTTCTGTTTTTTTCGTATCATTTGAAGTTGTAGAAAAGGTGACAGACAAATCAACTGTCAGCCCAGTATTGTAGTAGCTATAAAGACTCTAGTATCACTTGAATGAATATTTTCTCTCTGCTCCCTCCTTCACACTGTGCCCTCCTGTTCATTTTTCCATAACTCATTCACTACTCACCCTCTCCATCCATCTCTTTCCCTTTGACCCCTGCTCTTCTCCCAACCTCTGTCCCCTGCGTCGTCCTCATTTTCCTCTTTCTCTACAATTTTCTCAAACAGGTTTTATAGCCTTTTTTCTCGCTCTCCCTCGCTCCCTGCATCATCATCTCTCTCCCTGCCTCCATCCCTCTGTCTCTCTTTCACTCTCTGACCCAGAGGGCCGTGTTTCGCCGAAATCCAATCCTCTCTCTTTTTTAAACCTGCTGTTCCATTTCACTCCCATTTTGTCACACTGCAGTGCACACACAATACCCGCTCCTCCCTCATTTCAACCCTTTTCTCTGTCTCCACAAACACACACACACACACACACATTCACAGAAGAGTGCACACACAGACACGCTCACAAACATTTGCACAACTGCATAAACACGAACGAAAAACAGGAGGATACAGAAAAAGAGAGACTTAATTAAGCCATCAATCAAATTTGATGCTCTTGGTTGGATTCATACACAAACACACACACAAACGTACACACTTTGCAAACCTCACACCCTCTGTTGTAGTTCTGTGGCCATCCATCACAGCTTCACTGACTCCGCTCAACCTCAACTCAGAACCAATCACACAGAGGTTAGGGACAGAGTGCTTGTGAACGTGTGTGTGTGTGTGTGTGTGTGTGTGTGTGTGTGCGTGTGTGAGAGACGACCACAATTTGCTTTGGGAACAGACACTGAAGCGTTTCATGCCTGTAAAGCCTGTTTCAGCAGATTTGACTGAGAGGCAGAGTGAGCACAGTGAACTGTATTGTTTACTGTTGAACAGTTGTGACTACTGATAGTGTGTGGCGGAGGGTCAGCCCAGCTCTGAAACACACACACACACACACACACACACACACACACACACACATCTCTGTGTTGATGCTTTGGCAATATTATTCTCAACTTCTACACTAATAATACATGCTGAACTGAAATTAAATTAAGAGAGAGAGTTTGAGTTTTTTTCCCAACCACCATACTGGAACATGTTAGTAACTACTACAACTACAAATTATAGCAATTATGACATTTATTTCATCTTTATTTTGAATAAATAAGGTCCAATAATACACTCAGACGACAGAATGACTGTGAAACAAACATTCAACATGAAACTGGGTAATGTTGCTTTCTTCACAAGCTCTTTACACAGAATAAGAAGAATTACTGATGTACAGTTTCACTCTATTTTATGAAATGTATAAGATGAGTGGAATAGTGTTTTATGAGACTAACAGTAGGAGAACTCAGAGGTATCAAAGCTTGTTACAGCCTGAGATCCAAATGATATTATGTTTATATCTCATTTAAAATGTTACTGCTGCTCCGTTTCGCTGTCTGCTTCATGAAAAGAAAAAGAACTGGCTTTTCATCCAAGTATTAGTGTTGTTGTTAAACCCAAAAGCAGACCAGTGCAAAGTCAATTATTCACTGTTTAATTAATCGTTTTCTTCTGCTCTGGTCCGTTCCCTTGAACCATATTATGCAAATGATAGCGACATAAAGTCACTGCCTGTTTAAGTTTTTGTTCTCCGAGCTAAGATGCTTAATCAGAAAATGATAGTGTCACTATCAGAGCCTGATATTTGGGAGCGTTGATAATTTTGTCCTGTTATTTGTTGCCCCAGTCAAGTCCACCTTTCATGACAATATTATCTCCACCTAAGGCTTACGGTGCTCAACAAAAGCCCCTGTCGTTACCGTCTCCGTGTGCTTGCCCTCACCAAGCTGTCGTCCTTTCACTGCTGTTTGAGAAAGAGAGCGGCTCCAGTCTGTATCCACTGGTTGGGGTTCGCTCCACAGGGCAGACAGATGTGCGTGACCACCTTCACCCTCTCTGAGCTCGTATACAGAGGCAGCCAGATACTCTCCTCTGACGCAGCGGAGTCAGCAGCAGAGTTCTAGGATCAAACGCAGAACACACACATTAATGAATGTATGCACAATTACTGTGTATTTTAAGTAGTTTACATTAGAATGATACAATAATTATAAGTGTTTCTCAGCTACCCCACAAAACCTAATCAATTATCAAATCTCCAAAGATCCCCATACGAGTGCAAGTATTCTGTGATTGCTAGACAACTGCTTAGACTGTAAATTTCAGGATTATATCAGAAAATATAAACAACCTAACAACAGAAATCTCAAATCTGGACAACCACAAATATGGTTCTTTGGGCCAAAGCCTGTCTGTCCATGTTTCCACAAATCTGAAAGTCAGACAGACAGGAAACAAAATTTGGTAAAGGCAAAAATATGTTGTCGTTTTCAAGACAAATACATACCTGCGGAACCCAGGCCATGCAGCAGGGTGGGACAGCTGACACACTGGGGGAGTCATGCTGATTCTCACAAAGATGAACACCGTCAAAACTACAACCCTCCAACTGGAGACCTCCGACCTGGAAAAAGAGTGTGAGAGATAGCGTGAGAAGCGAAAGGGGACAAAGGAAGTGGGGGCAAAGACAAAAATAAAACATAGTGATTGTAAACTGAGGACAAAGAGAAAGAAAGAGCTATAGAGAGAGATTATAAACAACAGGTTAAACAGAAGGACAGGATGACAAAGCCAAAGTGTGGAGAGATATAAAGAGATGAAAAGAGAGAAATAAAAAGGAAGGAATAGAGGACTGAGTGTGTGTAAACAAAGAGAAATGTAGAGCATGGGAGGAAGACACACACTGATGTCACCAGATTAACTAGCATGTTATGCACATTGCACATGAGGAAGAGTGTTTACATGAGTGAATTCTGTCCAGTGACTCAGGGTTTTTCCACAGTAGACCAGACAATAAAGGGAACTCTGGCGTCAAGTCAGACATACACAGACAACTACTAAATCACCATAATCTGGGCAAGAAAAAGGAAGAGAGCGAGCGAGAGACAAATGCAGAAAAAGCTACATTGTGTGTGTGTGTGTGTGTAAGAGAGCTCATTGCCTCATAACAATTATCCCCTTTCTCTTTCTCTGTCAGATGTCTGAATATTTCCCTTCCCTCCCTGCAGCTGCAGCCTCTTTTTAAGCACCCACACCCTTCCCTTCTCTCTTTGTATATTTCAACTAAGTGCAAGTCAAGCCATGCCAATTTTTACTGGCGTGGCAGAAAGGAAACAAATGCCTAAAAGTATTTAAGTTGTAGACAATACAATCATATCACCCTTAAATCAGAGCATGAAAGGGAAAGAAAGAAGACTGAGAGGGGTATTGTATAGTACGTGTGCTCCCAGTCCTTTAATTGTATGAATTTGTGTCCATCAATGTATCAAAAGCACAGGAGAGTAAGAAATGACTGCTGTCAAAGGCAGCAGACTTTTCTCTGATGGATGTGCAGAAAACTCTTTGCTTTCTTTCTAACTTTGTTTTCTTCTTTCTTTCAGGACCTGCCTTCTTATCTGCATCTGTATTCTATTCTTGCAGTCTTTTACTCCATTATTTTCCAATTATCACTCAGCCAGAGCCTGCCTTGTTTATAGCGTCAGTATTCTGCAGCTGGGTGGGAGCAGTGTGTGTCTGCTGTCTGCATGCATGATCTGTAGGGTAATGTGTGCTTGCTGCAATTCCACCTTGACTTGTAGCTTGGCCTGCGCAATGGGACTCCTCCATGATGAGACAAATACCAAACTATCCATAGAGCAACCCATGGACCTAAAACCACAAAAATATGTTATTAACCTTAGCAGGCATAATCTTGCTGTCTCACATAAACCCACAAGGATCCAGCGTTACCTGGCAGTTTCCTGTCTCAAAGCATTGAGGAAGGTGTCAGGGTGGAAGAGCTCGGCTAGATCTAGGGTGTCAGATAGAAGAGCTTGTCTGCCTGCACGCTCCACCCAGCTCTGGACACATAGACAAACATACACAGAAACACACACAAAGACAGACACACAGATTAATGAACCAAAAGCCTTGCAAATAATAAATAAACACTCCAAGATACACAAAAACAACAACAACAGAGCACAACTCGGGCATAAAATCAGTTTCACACAGGAGTCAGGATAAACATTTAGCGGATCAGTGAAAGATAATGAGAATACACACAATTTTCTTCAGTTCGAGTGGTGAAATGTGACACAAATAGAGCTGGCTCTGAATACTTAAAATATTTGCTCTAAATATTCACCCCCTCACCATGAATATTTTGGTTACAAAGAATGCAAATAAAGAATGTTTGTATTTTATTTTCATAGAGAACATCGATCCAACGTGAGTGGAATGATGATCATTTCTATCCGAGTCAGTGTGTATTTGTTAATGAGAGATAAAAAGGGTTACAGAGGGAGAGGGCAAAACATAAAGTCAATAAAAATGTGTGGCCAATAGAGTATTTAATGTCCCCTTGTCCTTTTATCACCACACCAACAAGCTGATAACATTGGAGCCCCAATTACCTGCTAATGGGAATACAGTGCGTACACGTACACACACACGCACAGAGGCATAAACATACAGATTCCCATTTGAGCATGTGTATATAGTGTATACTTAGACATACACGGCACATGCATGCAGGAGACAGGATGTGTATGTGCAAAGACAAACAAACGCTGTATCCAGATACAAGTACACAAACATGAAGAGTGGAGCTGTATGACTGGAGATAGACCCCTCTAAGCCTTATCCAAAGTGTTGATCCAGCCTGCCTTATTCAGCAACATCTGCTTTGATCAGGTAAGCAGCCTCCTTCTGTGTCACTGCGAGAACTAGTTTTTTTGTCAAAGGCACAGCTCAGGACTTAATCTGATATGATATCTTGCAATATAATCTTAGTTCTCAGTTTGTATGCTTTCCTTTCTTTTTTGTGAAATGTTGCCGAGTGGCACAACAACTGATTTCACTGTCCTTTTTACACTCACAGCCAAGCTTATCATGATATAAGCCTGTGTGGCTGCAGTGGCCACATTTAAGCCTTGAGAGCTGACCTAAGATTGAAGCCTTGATCTATTCTGGGCCCTTTTTTGCATTTCTTTTTTAACAGGTAGGCAGTTTTCTCTAAATCACCATAGAAACTAGTGGATTTGGAGGTCAGCTGAAGAAAATTGCTGACAAACAGAGGCAGTATGAACAAACATCTGATCCCATCTCTGTTATAAATTGATTCCTTTTTAGCGCAGCATCGGACTACACTGGCTTTAGAGATAAATTGGGATGACGCAAGCCCATACCCACATTCACACAGGCACATACTTGCAGGCAGATGCACGTGCACAAACACAAACATGCACACACACACATAGGGGCAGATGTGCACCAAGAATTTTGGGTATTAATAATACAGCGGGCCAGTGTGTGCTGGTATGCATAGTATTGCGTGCATGTGTGTGTGTGTGTGTGTGTGAGCATTTGGGTGTTTTCAAGGTCGTCCTGCGCGTCTGGGGTGCACTGCTGTGCTGTTAGCTCTTTATTCTTCAGCAGCTTCACACAGCAGCAGCTCTGACCGTCTCCGCCTTTATTAGACTGATTAGCTTACAGGACACAGACACACTGCTAACAGAGATATCACTCAGTACTGATGGGCAGAAATAGACAGTTAAGGACAGTGCAGCCTCCAGATAGACACACATGAAGACAGATGGGGCGCAGAAAGAGGCAGGCAGACAGGGAGACATACACACAAACAGATGGGTAGGCAGGCAGGCAGGCAGGCTGGCCAGCAGACAGACAGACACTGGCAGTGAGGCTCGCCCACACAAATAATGAAATGCATCAAATTCACATAGAAATAAAAAATTTCTGAGCGTGTGCAAGTGTATGTGTGTATTCTAGTCTGCCAGAACATATTGAGGTAGGCGTACAGTCAGACACAGTCGAGAGGAGTTGGAGAGGAGTTTCAGCCAGAACCTTTATTTCCTGGCACCAACCTAGGGCAAACACTTCCCAGAACCTCATGCTTTTATATAATAATCCGCTTTTATTTATGAAGTGCTTTTGAAAACAACATTAGAATTTTTCTGGCATGGTTTTAGTCAACACATTGCCTAGATCAGGCATAAAACATTTTCTGTCTGAGCCATAATCTAAAGTACCTAGTCTGGTCCTTGGACCCAGGACATGTGGGGAAACACCAGAAAAAGGTCTGGGGCCATTGTGGGATATCTGAGGTGCAAGGTCCTTTCGAAATCGTTTGAAACTAAAGAAATCCAAAAGTGTCCTCCGCGTAACATTCATCACAACTGGAGGACGAGGCTCCCTGGTAGGATATAAATGCACCATGGATTTAAATGGATCCCTCAATCATTATGCTAATGCTGATTAGGAAACTCTTAGGCCTCTTAAGTCTTATTCCATTGAGAGTACTACCACAGAGGATTCCCAGGGGCGTCTGGGTTTTTTTTTACAACTAGTGAGGTCGTTAGTAAATGCATATTTAATGTTTACATGAAAGAAGTATGTATTACACAGTATGTTCACACTGTGTAAAGTTTGGAAAATGATCTCTTCAAACATTCTCCAAAATTAAAATGGACTGTCACAGCTAAAGATGGTTGTATGTGTGTTACTTCATGTGCATATAGTGTATGTTTGTGTCTATTTGTTGCAAGTACTCGCTTTGTGCCTGTGGGAGAAAGGGAGAGAAACTGACAAGGAAATAGAGCAGAGGATGCCTCTTTATGTATACACATGCTTGTGTTACCTGTATGGCGAGAGCCCGTGTTACCACAGCTCTGAGGTACTGCATTGGCTCTTCTGGTCCCTCCCATTTATTCTGCCATGTTAAAGGACACTGAGACAGAGTGAAACAGGCAAAGAGAGGAAGAGAATACATAAATACACAAACACATAACAAAAAAAAAGTGTCAGCAAGAAGGTTTAAGTAAACCATGTTATTTTCGCTGTGGACATTCTGCAATCAATAAGCTACGTGCTTCAGTCAGGCTGCTGTGTGGTTGACTGAACGTGCCTCTCTCTTACTCAGTGAGTGAGTGGGGGGGGTTCCTGGTAGCGTAGTGGTGTAAACTGCATACCATGTGACCACAATGTCCCCATACCTGAGTTGCATGTTGTCCCCCTCTCTCGCAATATTGGGCCACCTTGAAACTATTCCAAATATACATTTAAACATTGCATGTCAGTCTAAAGGGCATGCACTCTCCTAGGCTGCACCGCCACTGTGGTCCGGCTCACACATAATCTTGTCCATGTTTTTTGTGATTTCACTGCGATGTCAGAGTTGGCATATACGCAGATGAGTGAATCTGAAGGGCTTGTCTCACTGTTCACTGTATAAATACTGTATAAATATTTGACTTCTTACACTAAACTGAAATGCTACCCCAAACTTCACAGTGACAAAGGACTCTTGCATACACAAATATGACTCATCATGTAAGTACATGATACGGTTCTTTTGACTCACTTTTGTCTGTTTATCCATCTGCCTGTGCCCTGTGTCTCAACTGTAGCAAAAGCACATTTAACTCTCCTAGGTTGCACTGCCTCAGTGGTTTGGCAAAACAGAAAAACAAGAAATGCTGCTGTTTTTTTTCTGTGGACAGCATTGTTCATTTTTTAAAAGAGATTCCAAAGCAGGAAATAGCGTGATGTGTCTTTGGTGCAGCAAAAAGTTTGGGTGAGGAAGGGTGGATGAATGTACAAAAGTACAGTCAACGTTGGTTTACTTAACAATGGCAAGAATCTTTCCAGATGTTTTAGTTGCCGAACCGTAACCACACCTTAACCAAAGTTTTGAAACGCTCAAATTGTTCATTTTGGAAGCCACTGACAAATGCAATATTTGTGTGTGGGTGGCAAAAGAAAGCTTCCCTCAGGAAACAACTGTTAACTGAACAGGTTAGCAGTCCATGTTGCTTAAACTGTTAAACAGAGATCAAAGAACTGCCTTATACACACGCACATGCACAAATATGCACAGTGGGAGGTTGAGGACTAAGGATTTGATGTTATTCAAGCTTGGAAGTCATAATGGTACTAAAAGGGACCTTGTATATCTCTTAGCAGCAAGTCAGCCATTCAGTCACTCTCCTGCTGTGTTTGTGCTTGTGTGCGTCACACTGAAGTGTGTCAGGAGATGAACACGCAAGCTTAAGTTATGTCACTGAAATTTGCAAATATTTGTTAATATTTTATGATCAGTGTTAATGATGCCAGAAAAAAAATATACTTTCAGAGCTATTGGCACCCATTGAAAGCATACCAGAGCACAGATTAAAATATATTTTCATTCAGTGAAAACTAAAAAAAACTAAAGGCCTCTTACATTTTCAGACCACACTTTTGTTTACATACAAGGCAAGTAAATAGACTGAGCAAGAGTGAGCTCTCTTAAATTTGTTTGAAACAAAGAAATCAATGAATACTCAACCAATGCTTTAATTACACATATTATCTCATGAGGAATGCATGTGTGATTTTGCATCACGGTTCGTTGCCAGAGCATTTAATTGGTGCAAATTCAGTCTCCGAGGTAACTTGCTGAATTAGGTGGGGGCTGGAAGGCAAGCAAATGTTTTGAAAAAGAAGATTCTTTTGATCACTTTTTTTTATGACCCCCACTTTGCTATAAAGTAACCGTGATGACAAAATAAAATAAAAATAGTCAGTATTGACATGCTAATTACTACAACTGGCACTGAAAACTTCCTTGATACTAGAGATTGTTTAACCTTTAATCAAAAAGTTATCTCTGCATCAGTCTTCATGTCTTGATATTAATGATCTTTCCACTGACTGAAGGCAGTGGTGATTTTTATTTCTGTTTTGCAGCACTGCTCACCACTCTCTTCTGATGCTTGGGTAGTTTCCAAGTATCTAATTATTTTTTACTGCACAGCTGAGGAGCGGGGCAATGGAGCTGATCTCTCCAGAGCTGCGCCTGCCATACTTTTACAGTATTACAACCCCAAATGATCCGTTTTCCCAAATCTATAAATCACATCACAAGCTCTTTCTGTTCCTCTTCTCTGGTTGAAACTGGGCTAATCAGTGATGGTTGGTTTGTGAAGACTCCTAAACTCATTTGCATTCTGTCTTGTAATGCTATTTTCAACAACCATGTTAACTTACGTGGAAATGTTACATGTAATTATGTCTTTTTTTTTAATTATTAATTGAGGAAGTTGAATACACAATGTCACCAGCGTTAGAAAAAGTCAAACAGGTTATGTTTTATCCGGCAGATAATTGCATGGGATTGAATGATATATAGCGTACAGTAAAATGCCGGGATTCAGCTCTATGAGACAAACTTTAGCTCTGTTTTCTTCTGTCTGGCATTTGTTTTGTTTGAGGTGGTGGTATGAACCAGGACTTCCTGTCATTACCTGCAGAATCATCCTATGCAATTTATTTCAAACATAACTGCAGACAATGGAAAGTTGTCAATTAATTCTGCTATGATGGAGACTAGAGAATGATCATTTTGCTTTAAGTTGTGTAGTACTGAGTTCTGACACAAAGAAGCCTTAGACAAGATAGCAAGAAGACTGCTTTACTCTACTTGTGACAAATTCTAATGTTAAAGAGTCTCATAGCCTCTACACACTGACGCACTTCTACACTTCTATACCAATGAAATGAGTGGTTTAAGTTAATACAGTTAAGGAAAAAAAACAGTCTCTATCACCACAGAGTCAAGATAACTTAAATATATAATTACATTTCACTTTGTCGCTATATGTCCTCTTTCTTCTAAGGAGCAGTGATGTAAAACATTGCCAGCTTGGGTCACCAAAATCATCAGGGGTTAGATAAGTCATCAAGTCTGTGTCAAGGATTTTGTGGATTCCCAGAACATACAGCAGCATCAACAAAGATGGAAAGCTGCTGCTGTTTTTGCCAATTTTCCAAAACCTTTTTCAACCAAGGACACTCTAGTGAATTACTGTCCTATACACTGTGATCTGGGTCTGTAGAAACACTTCCTCTCTGGAAGAAGATGGCTTAGAAACATCCCTGTGCCAAAATTTTGGGTCATAATTAATCATCTTAATTTATAAAACAGGCTATGGTAAAACTCTACAAAGTTGCTCTGCCCTACAAAACTAACAAAATGCATCTGTTTATCAAACAGCTCATTGAAATGCTGCATTTTGATTAAGCACAACACAAACAGAGAGAACGTCTTAAAATGCATCCCAGAATGATCAACAAAGAAAAAAAGCTGTGCTTACTACTTTAAGCCATGGGAAGTGTTTTTACAGTTCAGTAAACGGGGAGAAAAACAGCTTTATAAAACAGGAATGAGAGCTCATCTGTTTTACATATGGAGTAGTCACTGTACTTAGGTCAGCCATAATGCACTACGAGGTGTCCTCATTTGTGGAAACTTTTACCAGATAAACACGTGCACATCATACATTTTTAAAATCATTCTGGCTAACGTGAGTCACCTTGGTTTACTGTGACCATGTAATCAAACAGTTGATTGGAAATATGTGTGGGGGGTTGTACAATGAAATACAGTTTAATGCACTGAATATCACTTTTATGATTTTGCATACAATTTCCATATCATGTTAAATATTGTTAAAATATTCTTGTCAATATTGTGACATTGATTACAACTTGATTGATCACAAAGCCCTACCAGGTAGCTAACACATTTCATAGCCTTGGTATTAGTACTAATTGTAGTAACGGAATATGTTAGAGGGGAGAGAGTCCAGGAAAGAGAGCGGAAAACTGGAAAAAGTTGGTTGAGAGAGCGATGGGGATGAGACTAAAGACCCGCTGATTAATATAAAAAGAGAGAAGAGGAAAGCAGTGAAGAAGGAATTATGCCCAAGGCATCTGTCAGGAGATTACAAACATAGGAGTAAAAGGTTGATTGTGCGTCTCTCCTCCTCTACCTCATCATATCCAATTTGTCCTCATCTCAGCTCGGGGACACACACGAGGATACATGCTGTGTTTGCTAGGTGTCTACAAGTCAGCTCTGAATACTGTATGTGAGCCCATGTGGCCACGACTTAATCTCAGTGCGGAAACATTTTACACTTCTAATAAGGTGAAGAGAAAGATTCCCTTCATACTGTAAGCCAAGGAGACAAACCTAATTGTATATTTTAGGATAAGATGAATCACAGCTCCAAACAATGTACAGAACTGCCAGTGGAGAAAAGATGAATAACAAATGACTTACAAGATGTTGCACATTGCAACAAGTGCAATGTAAGACCATTTTACTACTCAATTTTCATTCATTTTCATCTTCTGATTGAATTGAGCCTAAGTTATAATTCATCTTGAAAATGCCCATGCACAAAACAGCAGATATGTACCCACAAACACAAACTAACATTTACAGTATGTTATCTTGCTGTTTTTAGTCATATACTTACAATAGCTCAATGTATTTCCCTTTACTCTCTTTCTTTCTGTCTTTCTTTCTTTCGCTCTTTCTTTCTTTCTTTCTTTCTTACCTCTTGATTGAGCAGGGCAGTGGCCAGTTTTTGGACTTCAGGAGTTAGCAGTTGGGTCCCTCTGATGACCTTGCTCAGTGCAGCCAGGGATTGGTGGATACTCTGTGACAACACTTACAGTTTAGTGTACATACTGTGCCAAAGTTTTAGAGCTTTGTTACCCGGAGTGTCATCTGATACCTTGCCATTTGATTGCTGCAAACTGGTTCATTATGGCAGGCCCTGTGATTGACTGACTGGGCTTACTGGTGTGCTCAATACGATTCACACTCACCTCATGCATCTTTATTAAGCAAAGCCTATTTTCCCCAATTCTTAACATTTTAACATATCCATCCCATTTATATTGCCAAGTACAAGCCCTATGCTATTTGATGAAAGCCTTGTGCCTAGTTACAGGGGTAGCAATCATTTCTAAAATAATCTTAAAATGTTAGTAACAGCACTGGTAATCTGACACACCTGGACCAAGCGGATGGCGTTGAACTGCTCCAGAGCGATGAATGACAGGACCGGTGACCCGTGACCTTCTGTAGGTGGGGCCACTTTCTGGTGGATCAGAGTAGAACCCTGATAGATAGTAGACAGACGGACATATTGGCACATTGACAGGATAGACAGGTAGATTGCTAGAGTCATTTTTAAAAACTTGTTTTTCCAACGCTGAGAGAGAAAGAGAAAGAAGGGGATAAGAGGGAGGGCAGAAGGGAAGGAGGTGCAGCACATACAGTATAACTAGATGATCCTCATTCTAATTACCTCAGAGCTAGGGATATTTTTACCTTGGGCTGTAGTGCTTCAAGGCTTGCTGTATAATGTTGTACAATTGTGCTAGCATTGCTTTATGCCCATCTTATCACTGGAACACCTAGCAATACATCAACCAATCAGTCTACTGAAATTGTCCACTACACAGTAGCACGGACATAGTATTATTTAGAGTAAGATGTACAATGCATTTTGCATCAGCATCTTTTGTCTTTTAAATTATTCCTTCCATTACAACAGTGTATCTTCCCAGTGTTCCCTGTGGGTTTCCTTAGCTCAACATACATAAGCTAAATTCTTACATCTAACAAGATGTAACCAAATAGGAAATTGTTTCTTTCTCTCTGCAGTGCAAACCAGGGGGACAATTTGTTTACATTAGTTAACACAGGGATCTACTGTAAGCACACCAAGTGTTTGTGTTTGTATTTGTGTACAAACACAAATACATTCAGAAAAAAAACCAAATGTGCACAAACACTGGTATTTTGTTGTATTCTGCTGATATCACACTCTGTACCTGCGCCTACTTTGTTTTCCTCGCATCTACTCAGTAAGAGCCAGAGAAGGAAAGAGAGGGAGAGAGGGATAGTGGGAATGGAGACAATGGGGAGCAAGAGATAAATGAGACAATGAGAAAAAAAAAGCTGGTAGGAATGGATTCGGCTTCACTACAGCTCTGCTATTGTCCCTATTCAAAAATGTAACTTAACAGCCAAATAAACAGTATCTGCTGTCTCGTGTGTCTCCCCTCGACCCAGACGACATAAAGATCTGTCAGAATAAATACATACATATCTCCACACACACAAAGTCATGCACTCACAGTTTACACACACTGACAGGCAAGTGCATACACAGAAATGCACACAGCCATACATACTCGCACACAAAAGCATGTGCATACACACTCATACGGATGCACACTTTACTTTGAACACCAACCTTTATACACACACACAAAGAATGTGCATGCACAAGCATACGCATTCAAGCTACACATTGGGGAACACATATCCACTGATGGTCAACACCGAGGGTTAGCTGACGACAAAGGGCCAGCTAATTGAAAGCAGTCAGAGGTAGATTGTGATCTATGGGAAGCTGGCTTGTGATACAATGGCAACAATTAACACAGTCAATCATTCTCCTCTCAGTAAGTATAAAACAACTCTGCCTGCAAGGGACTGAGAGAGAGTGAGTGAGAGTGAGTGAGTGAGTGAGTGAGTGAGTGAGTGAGTGAGTGAGTGAGTGAATGAGAGAGAGAGNGGGGGGGGCGTGTGTGATTTACAGCATGAGTATGAATAAAAGAGAGGCAGAGCGAGAGAGAGGGAATATGGTGGCTAAATTATTTAATGTAGAGGTAGATGTCCTTTTGATTTGAAAAGGTGCCGGTCTCCAAGCAACCACACACAGGAGAGCTGCCTGACGAGGCAAGCCAGTGGCTATCACACACAGTGCTCAATTAGACCCTACTAATTTCCAATTAGCTTTCACAGTTTTTAATTTAGACTAGTTGCTGCTGCATGGGCAATGTAAAAACATGATTTCGCATACAAACAAGTAGCATGGAACTATCAAAGCCTGACAAGACCCACAAAAAATGAAAACTGTGTTTTTCTAACTAATCTATTACTAGATACTTAGCATATACTCTGAGTTTGATGACAAAATGGTATAAGATATGTAGGCATTTAGCAATTACATAGTTTGAGGTTTT
>NTHP01000136.1:1842053-1856133 GCA_003416845.1 Oplegnathus fasciatus | reverse complement strand
AACACACAGAGATTACCAACCTTCACATACAGGCAACCTGCTCATCCACCCTTGGACTCCGCAAGTGATTTCACTTCTACCAACCAATCTGTAACTAGTTAGAGAATTAAAAAAAAGAAAGTTAGACTTCGGACTACAAATATCAAGAAGGATCTGTGTTAACCCTTGCGTTTCACATGACAACTCTGAAAAGTAAGCAAGCGCTACTGAACACCCACTTTGATTGGAATAAGTTGTTTTTTGATTGGGAAACTGACATTTTAGAGTGGAAATACGCTACTCACAATGACACTTTAAAAGCTAATTCTCCGAACATGAACCATCAGAGTTATCAGTTTATTACTAACCCTGGGTTGCAACTGATCACAATTTTATCACCGAACTGAGTCCCTCCGGAGTAAGCAATGTGTCCATTTTCCACTTCTCCAGCAGAGCCACAGTTCCTCTCTGAAAAAAGAAAACTCTCATAAGGATTAAATTTCTCCCTTAAAATTGACTGGATATCGTTATTCATGCTAAGATTTTGAATGTAAAAATTTAATGCTAATATTCACTCTCGCAATTCAGCGTCACAGGACTCCATCTGCCAGCAGTACAAGTAATGACTGCAGACCCTCCTGCAGACACATAGCCAACATCACAGGCAAAAGAAACCTTGATCCCATCTGGGAAGGTTTGTGAAAGAATGTCATCGTCCTTCAAACTCATGTTGGGTCCTCCTACAGGTCTTGGACAGTCTTGAGCTGAAAAGACAAATAAAGAAAGATGAACACTGGAAGTGAGGACAAGTTAACAAAGACCATACACCAGCTTGTGTACAATCACACGTGTCACAAGCTTATCCACACTGCCACTCACCTGGAGCAGTAATGGCGAGGCCAAGACAGCTCAGTAGGAAGGAAGTGACACCCACGACTCAGACTCTGGCTGCTACTTCAAACCTTCTCCTTCACATCTAAGCTAATATTTATGTAATCTTTGTTAAATTCATTTGGCCAACAGAGGACGTGTGGTAGAAAACTCGTGATTAATTTTATGGATTTACCCTGGAATTTTAAATTTGACTTTTATTTTAATTTAGTAATTTCATAACTTAAATAAAGGGGCATTTGAGGGAGAGCAAAAAGCCCTGACTTTTAAAACTTAATTAAATGACCTAACAAAAGAAAAAAAACAATGCTAATCTAAAACAGGAAACCACAGACAGCTAAATATATAGGATGTCATGTGATTAAAATAATCTGGATTAGTATAAAATCATGTTTGGATTATGTTTAAAGAACGACTGGTTGACTTTTATTTACAGGCCTAAATCAAGCAGTAATTATCATTTGATGTTGGCATGTTGGAAGTCCAGGTGACCACAGACCATTTATGCCACATGTCAGGGTACCCACTCCTATCATAGTATATCCAGATCTACACTGGTATGTCACCGTATCCTTGTATCTATAAGGGGGTCGAGAACCTCCAATCCACTCAGCATTTTCAATAAAAGGCTCTGCACATTCAACCACTGCAGGCAAAGAGGATTAAAAATGGAAATTAAAACGATTGTCAAAAGTAACATTTTCTTGTATGTGAGAGTACCAGTCACAGCTGAGATTACATTGGGAAATTTGTTTTTACTTACTCTTCCTGATACATGTTGGAGGACCAGGCTGAAATGTTCCATCATCTGAACATGTTGTTGAGTTTGATCCAACGAGTGTAAAATCTTTTTGACAAGTGTACTGTACGACNTTTATTTAGTCATGCACCTTGTATCAACACACAGAGATTACCAACCTTCACATACAGGCAACCTGTTCATCCACCCTTGGACTCCGCAAGTGATTTTACTTCTACCAACCAATCTGTAACTAATTAGAGAATAAAAAAAATAATAAAAAAAGTTAGACTTTGGACAACAAATTTCAAGAAGGATCTGTGTTAACCCTGAACACCCACTTTGATTGGAATAACTTGTTTTTTGATTGGGAAACTGACATTTTAGAGTGGAAATACGCTACTCACAATTACACTTTAAAAGCTAATTCTCTGAACATGAACCATCAGAGTTATCAGTTTATTACTAACCCAGGGTTGCAATTGATCACAACTTCATCACCAAACTGAGTCCCTCCGGAGTAATCAATGTGTCCATTTGCCACTTCTCCAGCAGAGCCACAGTTCTTCCCTGAAAAAAGAAAACTCTCATAAGGATTAAATTCCTCCCTTAAAAATGACTGGATATCGTTATTCACGATGTGATTTTGAATGTAAAAATTAAGTGCTAATATTCACTCTCGCATCGCAGCCTCAGACGACTCCACCTGCCAGCAGTACAAGTAATGGTTGCAGACCCTCCTGCAGACACATAGCCAACATCACAGGCAAAAGAAACCTTGATCCCATCTGGGAAGGTTTGTGAAAGAATGCCATCGTCCTTCAGACTCATGTTGGGTCCTCCTACAGGTCTTGAACAGTCTTGAGCTGAAATGACAAATAAAGAAAGATGAACACTGGAAGTGAGAACAAGTTAATGAAGACCAAACACCAGCTTGTGTATAATCACACATGTCACAAGATTATCCACACTGCCACTCACCTTGGGCAGTAATGGTGAGGCCAAGACAGCTCAGTAGTAGGAAGGAAGTGGCACCCATGACGGGATCTGGTAAGTCTGGCTGAAGTCAGTGATCAGAGTAATAACTTGGTTAAGATGGTTGATAGCGATGATTCCCGTCAAGCAGGGCGTCTCCGCAGAACACATTAAATCACATGTAGTAAGTTAGCTAAGATATCATATAACAACGAGTTACTAAAACATCAATATTAATTCAGTTTAGGTTAAAATACCCAATGTCAGAAATAACGACAAATATTTATTCTCAAATTTATGTGTACTGGTCACTGGCCAGTCTTTGTACGTAAGTGCGTTGTCTTGTTCTTCGTTGAAAAAACATCACGGCAAAATTCAAAATCTGTCAATATTAGTTAACTAACGTGACACTGCTTATCAGGGGCGTAGGACTGGGGGGGAAGGGGGACTGAGTATACGGGGACCTAATGTGAGGAGGGCCCATAAAGATACTAGAATGAATAGCTGTGGATGCGGGGAGGGGCCATAGAGAATGCCTGTGTAAAGGGTCCAGAATTTTGTGCTACACCCCTGCTGCTTATGAAGCAAATCTTACAGAGCTACCGAACTTTTTGATAGCAACTTTTTCGACTGGCAAATTTGGCACACGTTTAAAAAGAGAAATACAAAGGTGCCAATATAGCAGTAAAATTTCAGCCCTTAAAACTTGTAATGTTAGGTCACCCAGGTTGCTCCCTCTAGCCTCCCTCACGCACTCTGGGTGGTCAACAAATGTTAACATGGCTTTAGTCACGTTAGTGTGATATTGCTGTTCTATTTTCAGTTAGTTTTGGTAGTTTTTGGTAGTGCAGTTTTTTAAAGTATCAGATCAATTTTCAACTTACCGGACTAAATGTGAAGAATCAATATGGTGGCTCCTGGCTCTTTGGGTTCCTACCTCTGATAAAGTTTGTACAGGATGTAGCCTACTTCCTGCTGCGACTGAAGAAGTTCACCCCGCCTAAGTCAATGATGGTGCACTTCTGCACTGCCTTCATTAAGTCCATCCTCACCTCCTCCATCAGCATCTGGTACGCAGCTGCCACTGCCAAGGACAAGAGCAGACTGCAGCCACTGCAGTACTCAGATCCTTTACTTAAGTAAAAGTTCTAATACCACACTGTAAAAATACTCCGTTAAAAGTAAAAGTCTTGTGTTTAAAATCTTACTTAAGGAAAAGTATGTAAGTATAATCAGGAAAATGTGCTCAGAGTATTAAAAGTATGCTAAAAGTACTCTATGAAGTGACTGTTATACTATTATATTTTATATCATGAGATTATTATTACTCATGCATTAATGTAAAAGCAGGATTTTACTGTTGGAGTTGGTTGAGGTGGAGCTCATTTTGAACTNTCACTATTAATTGATTGGTTGTGTAATTTGTAAAAGTCCAACGTGACACCTGCACAATGCTTGTTTTGTCCAACCAATAGTAGAAACCTCAAGATTATTAAAAATACATTAAAATTATTAAAATACTTAGTAAGCAGCAAATCTTCACATTTGTGAAGCTGGGACCATGAAATGTTTGTACATGGAAAATGACGATTGTCAAGATAGTTGCCAATTAATTTTCTGCCAAAAGACTAATCAGTTAATCAACTAATCATTTCAGTTGTACTTGTATATACGGTTGGGTAGTTTAATTTATAACGAAACATCATATTTTAAAAGCTCTCCATATGTTTTTGCAAAAATCTTAGAAGTAGAAAGTGGCATGAAGAGAAAAGACTCAAATCAAACGACTCAAATTTGTACCTAAGTACAGTACTTGAGTGAATGTACTTAGTTACATTCCACCACTGACTGCAGCGTTTCATTCGCTCTGCTATCTGCTGCCCCTCCAGGACCTGTTCTCCTCCAGGACTGTGTAGCCTGGGACCCCCCACGTTACATTAATGCACATCTTTTAGATTATTATCTCTGTACATTGCACATATTCTTTATACTGTGAACTTTTGCACATTACACATTACAATTTCTAAAACTTCATATTTTCATTGTCAATTTTTCTATTCTACATTTATGTTTCGCACTGCTTTGCACTACTTGCTTTTTTGCACCAATATACTGTACCAAGGCAAATTCATTGTATGTGAAAACCTACTTGGCACTAAACCTGATCCAGATTCTAAACCATACATGGTTATGACTGATGTGTCCTCTGATGGCCAGTCACAATATGCTATCATTTCAAAAGTAACAGTGTAGACCATCAGACAAGGCATTCATAGAGCATGATGTAATGTCAATGTCAGTCAATATGAGGAAGTGATGCACTTCTCAGAGCAACAAGTTATTGGTCTTTTTAAGAAATGATCCTCTTTTGCAATTTTTCTCTCTCTTCTCCAACAGCCATCAGGTGGCACAGGTGAGCAGCAGCACTGTGACAGCAGAGCCACATTTCTGATACATACAGTACAGTAACTGATATTTTAATGTAACAGAGCAGGACTTAGCGTGGAGCGACGTGGGGAACCAACCGTGTAAGTTCCCATACAACTATTTTAATTAATGGATGTTAATGTTTTATTTGTTGTTTAGTTTAAAGGTATATCGTAATGCATCATGGGTCAGAAATAATTACAGTAGCTGACAGCATTTTTCCACAGTGACATGTTGTAAAATTACAGGTGAGTTGTGTTCTGACTGCATGATGCATATTACAGTTAAATACTGTTGACAGAAGGCGGTTTGAAAGAGCAGCTGGACGTGAGAGCGTTTGATGACAGAAGCAGAAGACCAGCAGCAGTGTCCATCCACAGCCTACATAATTAAAATGTGATTCAACCTGTTAGTTAACATAGCCTAAGTTGGCCGTGTATCAGCCTGGTTTGGCCATTATTTTAGCTAAGTCGTGTTTTGAATCTAGACAGATTTGGGATTCAGCACAAGCTCAGTCTGCACCTTTTTTTTTTTAGCAAACATTAGCTAACTTACGCAAGCTTAAGTGAAGTTAAAGCTAGCTACATGCATTAGCCCTATCACCTGCAGAACCAGAATAGTTTAAAAAATGTCTTATTGGACCGAAAGCCCATTGTCCAACAGCCCGTTATCCCTAAAACAAAAGCCCGCTGCTCTGAAGGCCCGTTGCTGCTTGACTGTCGGCCTTACTACTTTCCAGACCCCATTAACATATTGCTTAATTTAACAGATAACGTATAAATCATGACGTAAATCATAACATATGACTTTGTATGACTCCTAAAGAAAGACTTTTCATTTCGGCTGACATTTAACTTCTGTGAACTAAGTTAAATAAACTACAGTAAGATGTGTAACTGTTTGACATCCCGAAACAGTCAGCCAGTCAGCACGTCCATGCAATTTTGCATGTGATTTCATTAAATCAGAGTTGTGCAAATGCAGATGACATGGAGCGGAGGGACAGCAGGACAGACTATGACACAGTGATCACCAACACACATCGGTGAAGACGATTTTCAGTCACCTCAGGTTCTGAAAACTGAGTAAAACTGTATTCAGTTTTAATAAAAGTTTTGTTTTGTTGCAGCTCTGACTCTGCTTTTATTTAACAGGTGAAGAGAATCTAATGTAATGTTGATGAATTTTGGATGAACAGCAAGCCTGGTCTCATTCAAAACATTTCACAATATGCATAATTTGCAAAGCTGCTAATGTAAAAAACGAAAATTAACTGTAAAAACATTCTACAACAACATATTGTATTGTGAAGTATTAACATTTAAATGTAACATATGTAACATCATCACATGTTATCTAAAAACCTGGGTTAACAATAAAACCACCAAACCAGTGTTACAGGGGCTGATATGACCTCTGTAAAATGCAGGTCATGATTCTTTGTTCGTAAAAAGGGGTCTGCAATGCTGATAAGGGATGAGGTGAGGATAACTGCAGTTTGCCACAGTGTCTTTTTTTAATATGACCACTAGGAGTCGCCAAGTCAAATCTTACACACAAGGGCTTTAATCCATTGTATAAACAATATACATAACATAGTCATTTTGAAAACAATAATAAAACAATACTCATAATGACGAAATATATAACTAATCAAAAATGTATAATATCACAATCACACATTTTGCATGAAAGGTTATTAGGTCTTTTTCTGCAGCTAACGGATGGGTGTGATTAAGGCTTTCAAACATGTATTTTGGCAGGAACCATCATACAATGAGTGTGTTGTGTTGATCCTGACATCAGAATCGTAAGAGAAAAGAAAAGTGTCCAAAGTGTGTTGGCACAGAGGAAACAAAGCCGCAGCGTTGCTAAAAGTGGAAAACTGACTGGGAAATTTTCAATCACTAGGACACACAGACAGATGTTACATTTCTTACATTCTTGTGGCTTGGCTTCCTTTTTACTTCTGTCCACAGCCAAAGTGAAAGCAAAAAGCTAGGTTGCTTTGTTTAGCCTTGACCTTTACAGTATAACTGTACAGTAAAACTTGTAAACAGCTCATAAAATGTCAGTGGTTTCTCACTGTCACACACTTTTCCAGTACACTATTCACAGTAAGTATTAAAAATTTTCAGTCCATTAGTACCGTATGTAGTATGAAGTATTTGGACACAGCCTGTGTTTGGCACTCTTCTTCGTCACTCCCTGCCTGGTTGTGTGGCTGTGTCAGTGTGTTCTGGTAGAGTATTTAGGGACGTTCCTCTTCTCAACCAGTCATTTTTACACCCAGTAATGTTGAACCAACAGGACTGCGACGCTTACTACAGGGAAAAAAACGTAGTTACAAAAGTTAATAACATTTGACAGACAGAAAGCTTTGATAGTATGAAAATACTGACTAAATACACAGCACTGAGACATAAACAAAAGATTGGAGAAGCCATTGGAGTTAAAAAGCCATTTCAAGGGTTAGTCGGCATATTGATGAGAAACAAAATGGAGATGTGTGAGGATGACAATGTAAAAAAGATGACTGGCCATAACGCCAACAAATGTGGTACCATTTAAATGCCTGACACCATCCTGACATTAAAGAGCTTAGATTGGTAATCCCAAAAAGCCTTTCTTTTATGAAATTATTGCAGTGTAACTATTGCTATTAATCTTTGTTAGAATAGCAATTCAGAAATGATGAGTTAAACCTTATTGAAACTGCTGCAGCAAAACTGTTATCATGTTAAAAAAGACAAATCACAGTAAAGTGACAAAGTGGCACATCCAGCCATTGTCACATGAATATTTTCTAATGGCTGAATGTGTCATTCTGTTCTTATTTGTTGACCCAAATAAGAACATGACGTCCTCAAGAACTCCATAGTCTTCTATAATATAACCATGCTGTTCTTCTGAGGCCACCATCATCTTATTTAGGTAAACATTATCTCTTTACATTGTTGATCTACTGTTCAAGGATGAAGTTGAAACTTACCCCCAAAAACAATACTGATCACCTTGGGCAAGCTACTTCCATTACTGCTCGTGAAAAGCTAAAAAAAACATAAAAGGAAAAAATAAGGACACTGAATTTTGTCAAACAGTGCTTTTGTCACAGTCCGTCTCCCTGTCCCTCCTCTCCAGCCATATTTCTAGTTCCCCACGCCTCTTCCATGCCATTCTCCATCCATCCCCCAGACCCTCCTTTTCTGACTTTCCCTGCCCACCTGCCTCCACTTCCCTCATCAGCCACACTCTATTTATACCAGTCCCCTTCCCTTGTTCCAGTGTCAGTTCATAGTTTTGTCATGTGCCCAGCTGTGTTCCTTTGTTACCTGTGCCTACCTGCCTGTCACCTGCCGTCCTGTCTGCCACCAGCTACCTCTATCTGCCTACTTGCCTGTAAGCCACCTAATTAAATAAAATAACTGAACTGCTTCTGCTCTGCCTCCCCATCTGTGCTTGGGTCCAGTCCTGCCTTTTCCTGAACCTTTTGATTAAAGTACAATGCTCATCTGCGACTGTTCAAAAACAAATTAATATAACACAAGAGATTACATTGAAGACTTACCAGGTGGGCGTCTTGGGCCAGAAGTAGCTGAAGGAGAGATGTACAGTTAAAAGATTACAAATAAAGTTCATTTACTGCATCTTACATAGGCATATCAACTAGGGCTGAGCAATGTTTTGAGAAAACGTCATGGTGTAGGACATTATGATGAGATAAAGTGTTGGGCAGTGGCGAATGTGTTGTCACTGCTGTGATTTAACCAGCGATTGAACTGCATCAATGTTTGCTCTATACATATTTTGAGAAAATCCATCCATATTCAATCTGTTGAGTCAAGATTTTATCATTAAAAAGCCTCCAAAAAATCTACTGTATACTAATGATTAAAGTAATAGTTGTATTTAAAATGAGGTCATTTAAAACTGTCAGGGTTTTTAAATCAGGAGGCATGTTGTTCAAGCCTGTACGGTGCAATTTCGTGCAAGGTCAAAATTGCAATGTGAAAATACTGACATTGCTCAACCCTAATATAAACAGAAGCATAAACACAGTAAACCAAAAAAAATCAAAGTTCCAGCGCACACCAGGATACAGATTGATACTATTTTATTAGCAAATTACATTAAAAACAAAAAGGAGGGAACTACGCGTTTCGCATGTTGCTTCGTCAGATTTGCTCTGTCAGATTGATGGTCAATCTGTATCCTGGTGTGCACTGGAACTTTGATTTCTTTTGGTTTATTGTAGTTTACCCTGCGCTAGCTGGCACCCGGGCGAGAAGCACTGCTGTGCATGGGGTATCTTCAGTTTTTTAGAAGTATAAATACTTCAGTGTTACAGGCAGAATTTTTGGTAAAGCAAAATTATGTAATTATTTAAAACAAACTCCTCCTTCAGGGTATATGTAATTTATAACGTATTATCGATATATATCATGGTATAGCACCATTTTCTGGAAAATAAACTGGAAAACTTTATGGATAAAATTAACCAGATGGGTTAGGGGTTAGGGTTAATCTAGTGAATGACAGAATAATTCTATGGATTTCTCCTGAAATTTTAAATTCAACTTTTTTTAAATTTAGTAATTTCATAACATAAATAAAGGGGCATTTGAGGGAGAGTAAAAAATAACCACAGACAGCTAATGCCTACCATACACTAGAAGACTTTGCAAAGACTAAAGTCTGACAGCCTTTCACATCTAAAGACAATGGGCCTCATGCAGGAAGCAACATACTACTCTCATTTTTGTTCGTATCCACGATTTGTTTTTATTTTGTTAGTACCCATTGATTTCTGGGATTCACCAATGTTTTCTTGTTTTTGCTCTTCTCCTAGGTAAGAGAAAATTTTACGAGGGGTCGAGAGCACTCTTATCAAGATAAGAAAAAAACCCTCTCGTTTTCACAGTTCACAAATTGTTTATCCAAAGCAAGGAAACATACATGTTAAATTAGAGTAATTATAGCCTAATGATTGGATTATTAAATTTGTGGGGTAAAGAAATTGGTCCATTGATCCCAATTAAGACTATGAAAACCCTTGGATGATATTGCGTGTGTTCATCTTCTGAATGGCTTACTGTACATACTGCTCTTAAATACTTTGGCCATCCAGACCTTATGCACAGAACACGTTTTTACACATCGCACAGATCTATTGGATGAGATGGATGAATGGCTGCTGAGCCATTTCAGATTGCCAAGAGCACTGCTTTTAGATTTGTGCAATACTCTGGAGCCTAAACTTATGCGAAACACATGCCAGTCAAATCGTCAGTGGTGGAAAGTAAGTACATTTACTCAAGTACTGTACTTAAGTACAATTTTGAGGTACTTATACTTTACTTGAGTATTTCCCTTTTCTGCTACTTCATACTTCTACTCAATTACATTTCAGAGGCAAATATTGTACATTAAGTATATTTTGATGCTAATACTTTTGTACTTTTACATAAAAGTATAAAAATTTTGAATGCAGAACTTATACTTGTAATTGTAATTATACTTGTAAGTATAAGATCTGAGTACTTCTTCCACCTCTGCAAATCCTGTGCCTCCACACCTGCAAGTCTGTGTCAGAGTAGCACAACACCCACATATAAGGGCGTTATATAGTGTTTCGGAGTTGTTACCTATGCTAATGACAAACAATTGGCCATGATCAAGTGGGATTCATCATTCGGCAGACCTGGGTAAGAGCAGATTGGATGGTTAAGAATGTTAGGTGCATCTAGAGTTGACGTCTCTTATTTTTTCTCTTAACAGAAATTTAAGAGAAAATACAAGAAAAATTTAAGAAAATGTTGCTGCATGAGGCCCAATATGTCAGAAATTAGAGTTTTTCGTCACAGACTATAAGATTTTGCAAAGACTTGGTTTCTTGCAGGGTCACTATTTGCAAGACTACAACTAGATTCCTTTTGAGATTATTTCCCATCCTGCTCCTGGTGGAAATTTACATGAAGAAAAACTGTTGAACAATGGAGCAGAAACAGAAGCTTTTGAGTCCCCTCCATGTTTACTATCTACCCGCTTTGCTGATTCCTGTTTGGTGCTGGAGAGAGCACACCCATTGGCTGTTGACGATGTTCACGTCATTGAACTTCACTATTTGCATGAGCTAAGACTGAAAACTTCCGAAAACATTAAAATTTTTTGATTTTATCGGAACGTCAAGACGAGAAAAAGACTGACTTAAGACATCTCGGACTGAGTTTTATGACCACCTTACACCAAACGATCGAGATGACGGGAGCGCGCCATGACTCCACTCTCATGATTTTATTATGACATTGGAAACGTATCAGCGACAGTGTAATCACTTGAAAAGTCGTTTGGTGTAAGGCCGGCATAACTCTATAGAATTCACGACTTGCCGACCAATTGGAGACAGTTTCTGACTGGGTGACACGGTCCCAAATAGGCTCTCTTGTCTGCAGTCCCAATCAATCCCATTCAAAACTCCACACGGTATAGTGCCGACAAAAGTGTAGACTGCTCCTTCTCCTTCTCCTGTAATCCTTAATTTTGCACTATCCACCCATAATACTAGCGTAGTAGTTTTAAATGGCGGCGCTTGTACTCATAGTGTACGTAGCTACATAAGTAACGTTCATTTTGAAAGAGCAACGGCCAATGAGGAAACTCCAGCACTCGGCTGACCAATCGTGTAACTTCATCACTCACTCACTCATTCACTCAGTGACAGACTTTAGCGTTTGTAGGGCTGGCCCTCTGCGGTCCAGCCAAAAACACTTGTGATCCACCGTATATATAGGTGGTGGATCACAAGTCAACACTGCAAATAAAAATGACATCTATGAGAATGGAAATAGGCACTGAGTTTTTATTTAGTCATGTGCCTTGTATTAACACACAGAGATTACCAACCTTCACATTCAGGCAACCTGTTCATCCACCCTTGGACTCCGCAAGTGATTTCACTTCTACAAACCAATCTGTAACTAATTAGAGAATTAAAAAAAAAGAAAAAAGTTAGACTTTGGACAACAAATTTCAAGAAGGATCTGTGTTAACCCTTGCGTTTCACATGACAACACTGAAAAGTAAGCAAGCGCTACTGAACACCCACTTTGATTGGAATAACTTGTTTTTTGATTGGGAAACTGATATTTTAGAGTGGAAATACGCGACTCACAGTTACACTTTAAAAGTTAATTCTCCGAACATGAACCATCAGAGTTATCAGTTTATTACTAACCCAGGGTTGCAACTGATCACAATTTTATCACCGAACTCAGTCCCTTCAGAGTAATCAATGTGTCCATTTTCCACTTCTCCAGCGGAGCCACAGTTCTTCCCTGAAAAAAGAAAACTCTCATAAGGATTAAATTCCTCCCTTAAAAATGACTGGACTCGTTATTCATGCTAAGATTTTGAATGTAAAAATTAAGTGCTAATATTCACTCTCGCATTGCAGCCTCACAGGACTCCATCTGCCAGCAGTACAAGTAATGGTTGCAGACCATCCTGCAGACACATAGCCAACATCACAGGCAAAAGAAACCTTAGTCCCATCTGGGAAGGTTTGTGAAAGAATCTCATCGCCCTTCCAACTCATGTTGGGTCCTCCTTCAGGTCTTGAACAGTCTTGAGCTGAAATGACAAATAAAGAAAGATGAACACTGGAAGTGAGAACAAGTTAACGAAGACCATACACCAGCTTGTGTATGTAAACCACAGACAGCTAAGTATATAGGATGTTATGTGATTAAAATAATCTNATGTAATTATTTAAATAAGGAGTGGGCAATATAGAAAAAAGTCCTCCTTCAGGGTGTGTGTAATTTATATCATATTATTGATATATTATATCATGGTATAGCACCATTTTCTATAAAATCAACTGGCCTTCACTTCCGTTCTCAAACTTCTGGCCATGAACAAAAAAATAAGAAATAAACAAGCTAAGATGGAACATGAACAGGACCTCATCTGAAACGTATGCTCAAATATGGGACAATATTTCTGATGATGGTGCTGTAGTAGAAACCGAAATACACCGAAATGCACTCATCTAGCTGTGAGAAATATTTCATGCAGCCTTGTGGAAATTATTAAGTCCATGGCTCACAGACAGGATGTGTGGTAGAAGACTTGCAATTAAGTTTATGGATTTATCCTGAAATTTTAATTTTTTAAAAAAAATTTTTTATTTAGTAATTTCATAAATAAAGGGGCATTTGAGGGACAGCAAAAATAAAAATAAAAAATGTGGAAACAGGTTTTCAAACAGTGGTGCTGTAACAACTTCCTGACTTTTAAAACTTAATTTAACCACCTAGCAAAAAAGAAAAAAAAACAATGCTAATCTAAAAAGGGAAACCACAGACAGCTAAGTGTATAGGATGTTATGTGACTAAAATAAGATGGATTAGTATAAAATCATGTTTCATCATGTTCAGACATTACAGGTTGACTGTTATTTACAGGCCTAAATCAAGTAGTAATTATCATTTGACTTACGTTGACATGTTGGAAGTCCAGGTGACCACTGACCATTTATGCCACATGTCAGGGTACCCGCTCCTATCATAGTATATCCAGATGTACACTGGTATGTCACCGTATCCTTGTATCTATAAGGGAGTTGAGAACCTCCAATGCAGTCAGCATTTTCAATATCAGGAACTGCACATTCAACCACTGCAGGCAAATAAAATTAAAAATGGAAATTAATACAATTGTCCAAAATAACATTTCTTATATGTGAGAGTATCAGTCACAGCTGAGATTACATTGGGAACATTTTAAGAAAGGTTGGAAAAAATTAAAAAACACTTACTGGTACATGTTGGAGGACCAGGCTGAAATGTTCCATCATCTGAACATGTTGTTGAGTTTGATCCAACGAGTGTAAGATCCTTTTGACAAGTGTACTGTACGACTTCTCCATAGTCATAGGTTTCTTTGTTTGGACTGAAAGTGCCGTCTGCAACTGCAGGTGGTGGATCACAAGTCAACACTGCAAATAAAAATGACATCTATTAGAATGGAAATAGACACTGAGTTTTTATTTAGTCATGCGCCTTGTAT
>NTHP01000136.1:1783308-1825245 GCA_003416845.1 Oplegnathus fasciatus | reverse complement strand
AGATAAAAGTTATTCACAAAGCATCTGAGCCCTTAAGAGAGCTCCTAAGGTGAAAAACTGTTAGGAGCAGGGAGGAGGACTTTTGAGAGGCTTAAGAGTTTCTTAAGGAGAGGAGAAAATGGCAGAAAGACAAAAATGTAGGAGAAATATTCTCCAAACACTGAATGACAGCGAGTTAATGAAACGCTACAGATTAGATTGTGCAGGGATCATGTTTGTGCAAACCAACGCCGATACTTATAAGACTACAGCGATCACAACTGATGAAAGCTGAGCCATTTTTCCCCAGTTAATATTATATAGATTAAGTACTAAAATTACCAGCATGGTAAATAAACGTAAGCAAATAAATATAACAACTATCAACTATCAATTTCACTGCCCGCTCTGTGCCCATTATCACTAAGAGTGCATTTGTATTTCTTTTTTTGATCAACCAATCACACCTTTTAAAGGAGTGCGTCATACCTAGCAACGGGGTCAATCACACCTCCTCACTAAGGTAAAAGTTTCTGTCCCTTCCTTACTCAGAGTTGCTCTGAGAATTTTCCTAAATCACTTCTAAGCTCGGACTCCTTGCTAGAAAGTTTTAGGCTATGTTAGGAGCTCTCTAAGAGTATTCTCAGAGTGTTTGTGAATACGGCCCCAGGTTTCCTTTGATTCAGAGCAGAACACGGAGATGTGAGGAGCTTGCTACCTTTTTTGGCTGGACCGCAGAGGGCCAGCCCTACAAACGCAAAAGTCTGTCACTGCGTGAGTGGGTGAGTGATGAAGTTACACGATTGATCGGCCAAGTGTTGGAGTTTCCTCATTGGCCGTTGCTCTTTCAAAATGAATAGGCGGGAACGTTAGTTACGTAGCTACGTACACTAGGGAGTACAGGCGCCGCCCTCTAAAACTACTGCTAGTACTACGGGTGGATGGTGCCAATTTGAGGATTATCAGGAGAAGGAGAAGGAGCAGTCTACCCTCCCACGTCCTGGAGATAATTTAGGATGTCATATAAGACATTGTCAAACCAGCAGCATGTAGTTGAAGGCATAACGAGTAGGACTTACCTAAAAACAATGTGTAGACTCATACAAAAATAATCCCTCTCAATCATCACTTATGACCCACTAGAAGTGTGTCGGTGTCTGTATCTGCAGAGACCCTGCCCTCTACCAATTAGAAAAGTTATAATTAGAATAAGTTCTCTTTGAAATCAAACCTCTTTAAGATATGAGTAGAAAGTTTTGTTCTTGTAACTGCATTTATAACATTTTTTTAGTCAAACAGAGCTTAACCATGTCATGTGATGCTACCTCAGTACACCATAAGAACAAATATTACTGGGATCACTGCAGAAAATTGCAGATGAACATTTAATATCCAGGAATTCACATTATAGACACGACTACTGACAATGCCTGTAACTATCTGGCCACAATACAACACACTGACCATACACGATCCAGCCATATACTAGGTTTTGACCTAGTCTTGTTAAAGACAGAGTTGCCTCAATTAGGTCAGGCATTAGTAGAACAGCTAATAAGCTTGGTGACACACCCCATAGCAGCCCTCCAACTTTTAAATGTTTTACCAGTATTTCGCATACCGACCTCTGTGAGACTGTAGCTCAAACAACCTCCTCCACTTGCGCTCTTGATCCAATCCCTAGCAACTTTCTCAAGAATGTATATGACAGCCTGTCTCCCTGTATGTCTCCCAGATAATTAACACATCACTAGAAACAGGTATCTTTCCAATGGCCTTCAAGACTGCAGTAGTGAAGCCTCTATTAAAAGAAACCACATCTAGATGAAATCATCCTTAGTAATTACAGGACTATATCCAAACTACCCTTTATGAGCAAAGTTCTTGAGAAAGCGGTTTTTAATCAGCTTAATACCTTTCTCAATGAGAACAGTATTTTAGAGAAGTTCAAATCAGGTTTTAGATCCAAACACAGTACAGAAACGGCCTTAGTAACAGTAAATGATCTCAGACATGCCACTGATTTGAATCAAGTGTCAACTCTCATACTTTTAGATCTTAGCTCAGCATGTGACACCATCAACCATACCATTTTAATAGATCATCTTGAAGGATGCGTCGGTCTCTCTGACAGTGCTTTAAACTGGTTTCGATCCTACATAACTGGTAGAAAATTCTACATTGGTCTGGGTGACCATGTATCTGTGAAACATGACTTGCCGTTTGGTATTGCACAAGGAAGCTGTCTTGGTCCCCTGCTATTTTCCTTATGTATGTTTCCATTAGGTTACATCATCAATTGGTTCAACACAAATTTCCACAGCTACGCAGACAATACCCTATACATTTCTGTTGAGCCAACTAACCCAAATGGCCTATCATCTCTGACTGCATGTTTGGCCTCAGTAAAACAATGGATGAGTGACAATCTTTTAAAACTTAATGATAAAACAGAGATACTCCTGCTAGGACCTAAATGCAAGAGAGAGACACTTCTTGAAAGGCTTGGGAATCTGGCTCACCCGGCAAAATCAGAAGTCAAAAGTCTTGGTGTCATTTTGGACTCTGATTTAAGCTCTGAAGCCCTTATTAGCTGAGTGACCAAGACAGCATTCTTCCACTTGAGAAATGATGCCAAAGTAAGGCCGTTCCTAACAAAGCAGGAATGCCGAGAAATTGATTCATGCTTTCATTACTAGCAGGTTGTACTATTGTAATGCCCTCTTCATTTGCCTGCCAAAAAAATTTGAAAGGAAAACTTCAGCTCTGCCACCAGACTTTTAACAAAGACTAGGAAAAGAGAGCACATTACTCCTGTTTTAGCTACCCTGCACTGGCCCCCCAGTTCTTTTATAATTGATTTTAAAGGTCCTTCTACTCACATACAAAATGGAATGAGTTAGTACCTTCTTACATTTTGGACTTTTTAACTCCTTATCACCCAACAAGAGCCCTTGGGTCCTCTGGTGTTGGCATTTTAACTGTTTCTAAAGTAGCCCACAAAACGAGTGGGGAAACTGCTTTTAGCTACTACATTCCAAGACCAGGGCTGTGTTCGAAATCGCATACTAGCGTACTATCCATACTAAGAATGACGTAAAATTGAGTACGTAGTGTGTTCCAATTGCACAGTATGTGGATATTAAGTACACAAAAAAATGCCCGGATGTATGCTAGATTAGTAAGATTTTCTGAGTATGAGACGTGAGCTTACTTGACATGCTCAACTGCCCTAAAATGCACTGCGGCTCTTCAGACTGTCCAATGGCGGACTGCGAAGCGGACAGTTTAAATAATTAACCGTTGGACAAAATAATTACGAATGATGCCGAGTGCCGTTAAGGTACAGTTAAGAGGAAAAGAGCGGGAGCTTTTGAAAAAATATTTAATACTAACATATTTAATAATATTAATGTGTCATAAAATAATACTGGAAAATATTACACTGAAGGGAAGAGGTAATGTTGATTTACATCTGTGACAAACATTTTTTATTCAACGGTGGCTCAGAATGGTAATGTTATGATCGATACAGTTATACGATGCAGAGAAGACATAGGCTACTGCTTGAGTATACTTCAGTGTTAACAGTCGGCGGGTAATGGCATACTTAATCGTTAATTTAGTACGCAGTATGCAGTACATACTGATTGAGTATGTAGTACGTAGTACATTAGTATGCGATTTCAAACACAGCGTGGGAACACCCTGCCCAGTTGCATTAGATATGCAAGCTCAGTTGACATCTTTAAAAATCAACTGAAGACCTACTTATTCAGGCAGGCATTTAGTTAATGTAGTACGTTTGATCTTTTTCTACTACCATTTTTTACTACCTTTATTTCTCTGCCTTAGATATTTTACTCTTTTTTTATTAATTTATTTTTGTTGTTTTTTCCTATTGTGTTTTGTTTTTAATGTCATACTGTAAAGCACTTTGAGCTGCATTTTATGTATGAATAGCGCTATACAAATAAAGTTATCATTATTCTCATTATAATTATGATCATTACAAGTTAACGAAGACCAAACACCAGCTTGTGTATAATCACACATGTGTCACAAGCTTATCCACACTGCCACTCACCTTGAGCAGTAATGGCAAGGCCAAGACAGCTCAGTAGCAGGAAGGAAGTTGCACCCATGACGGGATCTGGTAGGTCTGGCTGAAGTCAGTGAACAGTTTCTGGTAAAGACGAATGCAAATGTAAGTAAGACGATCAGAGTAATAACTTGGTTAAGATGGCTGATAGCGATGATTCAATTGAAGCAGGGCGTCTCCGCGGAACACATTAGATTACATGATACAAGCTAACAGCTAGCTATGTTGTCGATAACAGCGAGTTACTATACTTCATAATTCAGTTTAGGTTAAAATACGCAATATCAGAAATAATGATAGATATTTAGTCTTTAATGTATCCATATTGGTCACTGGCTAGTGTTTTTAGGTACATGCGCTTAACCCTTGTCCTTTTTCGCCTTATTAAGAAAACATCACGCCAAACTCCATTCAAAATCTGCCTATTTTAGCTAACTAACGTAACACTGCTTATGTAGCTAATCTTACCGAGCTACCTCACCACTATTTTACAGCAACAGTCTCGACTGGCAGATTCGGCATACGTTTTATGAAGAGAAATACGAAGATGCCAATATAGCAGTACATTCTCAACCCTTAAAACGAGTAGGTTGCTCTTTCCATCTTCCGTCATCAAAATGCGGTGTGGGCGGTAACGCGTCACGGTAAAACTAAGCCTAAATCTAACTTAAATTTAAATAGGATCCTTGCCGAAATTACCGGTAGTTCCTAAGGGTGCTGGCAATGGGTTAAACTGCGTTCAAATGAATGTTTGAATTCGCTCATATCAAATACATTATTAAATGTATGAAATCGCAACAGATCCTGTCAACCCAGGCTGGGTTAGCTAGCTACCAGTTAGCTAACGTAACATCAACAAACGGTAATGATACATTGTTTTAGTCAGGTTACTGCGGTATTGCCGTTCTGTTTTCGGTTAGTTTTAGTAGTGCAGTTCGTTAGAGCATCGTATAAATGTTTAACTTACCCGACTGATGTGAAGAATCGTTCCACAAAGGTGGATTTAGGTTCCTTCCTGACAGCGAAGACTGACTGAAACAGGCGTGGCTTTATGAACAGTGACGCATATTTTGCCCTTAGCTGAATATCACCAACTTTACCAGAGGCCCACTTCAGCTTTATTACAGCATACTGTAACCCCAAACCATAAAATTTGACTTGATTTGAATATAAACACAAAAAACATGGATCACAATTCAGGATATGTAGATTAATAAACTCCAAATCCCAGAAACACATATGTTTTTATACTTTTATCAATGCTGATAACTGATTTTGGCAAAAAAATAAAATAAAAGCATTCCAATCATAATTTCAGCTTGTAAATACTGCCCAGTGTGCTGCAACCTGTCTCCGAACAAACAGTTAATACACACTACATCAAGATCAAGCCTTTTAGCTGATGTATATGGCTGTATTTCTATACATGGCTTATGAGACCATGGGCAACTGGGCATAGATACCTACAGTGTAAAGCACCCCCTCCTCAATACCTAGTAGTCCTCCTCCCTAGAGCTGTTGGATCCAAATGTCGTCAATACAGAACACTAGATCTAAACATCCTGTAGAAAACCAGAGGGGACAAACAGAAGATATAAAGATGGCTTCACATTTCTAAGGTGAATGTGAATGCTTGTGACCTCTGCTGTAAACCACACATGGCTATGACTGATGTGTCTTTTTATGGCCAGTCACAATTTGGCATAATTTCAATGGTAACAAGGCATTCATAGAGCATGATGTAATGGACCCAACCCTGGCAGAGTCAATACAGGGAAGTGATGCACTTCCCACTGAGCAACAATCTATTGGACTTATTACAAAATGTTCCTCTTCCCCTAAATTACACAGCAATCCGATAAAAGAATGACCAAAACTGTTGTACCAAACGCACAGTGGTAAAGGCCGGGATTCTTCATAAAGTCATTTATTTCACTCACGCTTCTCATTCTGAGATCGGATGATTCCATCACATTAAATTACAGACATGTATGTTAACTAAGTTACTAAGACATTAGTTCCATTTAGGTGAAAATACTCAATATTTGTCCCCATGTTTGAAGAAAACGCCACAAAAGTGCCCCTATGGTAGATAACATGATAAAGTGCCCTTAAAGAGGCCTTAGAGAGGTGCCTCTAAATGGTTAAATAGTTAATAGTTCCCTGTGTGTTTTTATTACAGAGGTGTAGTAGTTATACTTAAAATCTGAACAACATGGATCAATTTTAATCTTAAGGGTTTTGAACTGTTTCACCATAAATTCATCACAACGACTTACTGCGTGCTGGTGCCCCACAGCATGCAGCTGGTGCCCTTTTTACAGCCTGAGTCCGCCACTGGGATGGAGAATAAGATAAGAAAAACCTTTATTGATCTTATCTTATTCTCCATCCTGTATACTGTATATCCTGGGTCAAGACTCGAGACCACTGAATCGCTGCCCAGTTTTACATCGCAGTTACTGCACATCGCAAATTCAGGGCTGTTCTAGATGTTTTATTCTGTGTCCAGCACTGAACATGCATTCTTTGTGCTAGAGATTAGTTTCCAGATATGTGGGTGAGGTATTTGCATATCCTTTATATTCTGAAGAAACGATCCTTGTTCTACAGCACATAGGCCTGCATCATTCATCATAAAATTTCATTGGTTTATACTTACTGAGACGAAAGCCGCAACAACAGCAAGTTTTGTTTACATTTTTATTTGCACACGCTCCTTCATAGACTCGTCTCTCAAATCACACTCATATATGTATCAAAATAAAGCCAATATACCAGTAATCAGATGAGAGTCGTGTTGTTTGTGGTCAGGATCTCTGGGTTTGGCTTTCTGCTGTGAAAAGTCCAGGGCCTGAAACACGCCACCTGTTTCATAATATTCTATTGTATGACCTGCATACATGGAAGAATGGAATGAAAATAAACACTCGGGCTATTTGTTTGATCTGATAACAGTAAATTCACAGTCTAACAAACAGTTCTTCATTTTATTAATACAGTTTAATTTCAATATATCATATAGCAAATGCAGCATTATTATAGAATTATTTTAGCAGAGATGTGGTGACAGATCATTCCTCTTTTTTCACCTCTTTAAATATATTTAATGGGAAACCTGGTAAAGCAAGCGAGGGCCTGAGGTGACTTGTATGTGTATGTGTTGGCTGTGGCATTGGAAAGCTATCATTTGAAGTAAATAACAGCAGTGATCAGTTTGATAAATGCTGCAATGAGACACTTTGATAAACACGCTGACGTACATTATGACCCAGACTCTTCAAAAATCGTCGCGTGTTATCTGAGAACCTTGGTCAACAATAAAACCACAAAACCAGTGTCACAGAGGCTGATATGACTTCCAAAGAACTACCTCTGAGCCAAATGGGGCAATTGCCGGAAACAAACATCAGTCTTCCTCTTGTCACGTTTGTGTCTTGCTTTAGCCCATTTCAGTACTATGCACAGAAATATCAGCAAGGACACAAAAGAACCCCAGCGCAGCAATGTGTACCAAAATGGCACCCCTGTCCATGCCCTGAAAAAAATAAAGATTTCATTAGTGACTGTTTTTTAGACAACAAACACTTCATGGAGCCATTTTAATTGTAAAAAAAAATAAATGTATCTGTTTAACCTGCTGAAAAACAGGTCTTGATGAGTTTGATTGATCTGTAAAGACTGGTTTCTTGTGTCAGAGTGGATTTTCATGGTAGCTTGGCAGGTAGTTGGAGGTGGAGTTTTGGCTGTGGTGGTGCTCATTCTGTCCGCACAGTCATAAATGGGTTGGCCTGATGATTAAAAGGAAAGACATTGCAATGCCATTTTATGGACTTGTACCTTGTGTAATAAGGAATTCACAGCAGCCTCAACAACAAATCAGACCTTATCAGTAAATTCCAGAAAGCCCATGTTTATAATGTATTATATATTCCTACTTAAAGCCCTTTTGTGTAGGATTTGTTTTAGAATTTAGAATTTTTGATCTTGAGAATATAATACTGATGGCATGAATTTTTGTTTGCACAAAAATGAGACAATCCCAGTGAACAATGGCGCAGTGTATGTGCCCTGGGTCAGATCTGCAAGGTTGGTAAGGGAAATGAGGATGGTGACAGTTGGTATGCACTGCTGTTTGCCACAGTGTCTTTTTTTAAAATGACCACTGGGAATCGCCAAAGTCAAATCCTACACGCAAGGGCTTTAATCCATTGTATAAACAATATACATACAACCACAGACATTTTGAAAACAATAATAAAACAATATTCATAATGACAAAGTATATCAATAATCAATGATTTATAATGTCACAATCACACATTTTACATGAAGGGTTATACTGTAAGGTCTTTTTCTGCAGCTAACGGATGGGTGTGATTAAGGTTTTCCCACATGCCTTCATGACAGCTCATTTTCAGCTGTAAGAGAAATAAGGGTGTATTTGGGCAGGAACCATCATACAGTGTGTGTGTTGTGTTGATCCTGATATCAGAATCGTGAGAAAAAAGAGAAGTGTTAAGAGTGTGCTGGCACAGAGGAAACAGAGCCGCGGCGTTGCTAAAAGTGCAAAACTGACTAGGAAATTTTCAGTCACCAGGACACACGGACAGATGTTACATTTTTGAAGACCCACAAATGGTGTCAATTAATAATAAAACTTCTCGTGGTTTGGCTTCCTGTTTACTTCTGTCCTCCACTCACACCGTATAAAGCTTTCCACAGCTAAAATGAAAACATAAAGCTAAGTTGCCTTGTTTAGCCTTGACCTTTATAACTGTACAGTAAAACAACAGTAAACAGCTGAGTAAATGTTCTCTTGAAGCAACACGCATTCATAGTGACACAAACCTTAACCAAAGGTTACATACTGTAAATACATACTGTACCTATGAGCACCGTATAAAAGCAGCTATAAGCACTTATTCATATCAATACAGCTTTATAGCACTTGAAACCCACTAAGAGCTGTCATAAAAGCATAATTACATGCCATAACCACACTTACCATCCATTATAGTTGCAGAAAGCACATTAATGTTCTTGAACATTAATCAATAAAAGCAAAGCAATTATAAGAACTTCTGACACTTTTTCTGGTATTATAGTATTATGATCATACTTGTAATGCCTTAAAATCTTTACTTGTAATGTCTAATGTATTTTTATTGTATTAGTACTTACTGTATAATGATAATACATTTGAATCCAAATAAGTTCTGTCAGAAGACAATTATGTACTATGATGAATTTCTTCATTGTGCATGTGTTATGAAGCATTTTGAAGGTATACATTATAAACACAGGCTTCATAGAAAGTGTTGCTTATTCTTGCATTGATATTTATAGGAGAGAATCCAGCATCCCATCTGTTCTTACCCTGCATTTTAACAGCATAGATACAGCTGCTGTCTGCAGGCATCAGAACCTGCACAGAGAAGATATCACTCCTCTGACTGCTTATGTCATTACTGGCAACACAGTAATAATAGCTGTCCTCATCCACTGCGCCACAGTGTAGGAATAAGTCTGATGAGTGGTGAAGCAGGACAACATCGTGTTGAGTGTTTTGATACCAGGCGTAACGAACGGCAGTGCCCTTTGTACAACTACAGCGCACTGTCACTGGCTGCCCCCAACATGTTGGCCTGTCCACCAGAGAGCTCGAGGGCCAAAGTCTGGGTTTAGATACTGGAACTGGATCAAAGAAGCAAGCGATATATTTGAATTCATTCAGCTTGACAGTATAGAGGAATAAATGTCCAAGTGCAGTCCAGAAATGTCACTGATATTGTGATAGTAATGTACATTTTCCAAGCTTCAGTTTTATTCTTACCTTCAGTGATAGCCACATTAACTGAAGTCATGATGTCAGCATACATTTTGTCAATCCCGACCCAGTACACTCCAGCGTCGTCAAATTGGAGATCTGTGACTTTCACAAACAGCCCTCTTCTTCCATTATCTGTTATGTGAAACCTGTGTGTGTTTTTAACATCACCTTCTGAATCCACCAAAATCTCACAGGTGTTTCTGGAGTCCCCTCGGCACCAGTACTTTTTACTGTACAGGAACTGGTTTGTGTCATACTTGCAGATAAGAATGAATTCACCTCCAATATGTGCTGTGATCTTTGCTTTATCACACTGGAGCTGAAGACTTGCTGAAAAGACCAATCAGAATTAAACTTCTCATATAGCCTTAGCAATCGGAAAAATGCTCTTGTTTCAGGTTGTTCCACAATATAATCAACATTCAATTTGCTTTTAACTGTTTTAGTNATCCACTGCGCCACAGTGTAGGAATAAGTCTGATGAGTGGTGAAGCAGGACAACATCGTGTTGAGTGTTTTGATACCAGGCGTAACGAACGGCAGTGCCCTTTGTACAACTACAGCGCACTGTCACTGGCTGCCCCCAACATGTTGGCCTGTCCACCAGAGAGCTCGAGGGCCAAAGTCTGGGTTTAGATACTGGAACTGGATCAAAGAAGCAAGCGATATATTTGAATTCATTCAGCTTGACAGTATAGAGGAATAAATGTCCAAGTGCAGTCCAGAAATGTCACTGATATTGTGATAGTAATGTACATTTTCCAAGCTTCAGTTTTATTCTTACCTTCAGTGATAGCCACATTAACTGAAGTCATGATGTCAGCATATATTTTGTCAATCCCGACCCAGTACACTCCAGTGTCGTCAAATTGGAGATCTGTGACTTTCACAAACAGCCCTCTTCTTCCATTATCTGTTATGTGAAACCTGTGTGTGTTTTTAACATCACCTTCTGAATCCACCAAAATCTCACAGGTGTTTCTGGAGTCCCCTCGGCACCAGTACTTTTTACTGTACAGGAACTGGTTTGTGTCATACTTGCAGATAAGAATGAATTCACCTCCAATATGTGCTGTGATCTTTGCTTTATCACACTGGAGCTGAAGACTTGCTGAAAAGACCAATCAGAATTAAACTTCTCATATAGCCTTAGCAATCGGAAAAATGCTCTTGTTTCAGGTTGTTCCACAATATAATCAACATTCAATTTGCTTTTAACTGTTTTAGTTAAATTTTTTACACACATTTTAATACAGTGGAAACCTCTTATAGTGATCACATCTGTCCAGGTCAAATTGATCAGTATTATAACCAAATTTTTTTCTTTGTCTTTATTTCTTATGCAAAGTACCATCTAATTGACATTTGTATATTTATTACATGAATATAAAGTAATGAAACGGACAGATTCGCTATTTAGGGGGCATCGCTTGACTGGGCATTATCAATCCACTTGACAAGGGCGGCTTCAACCACAGGTGCTTTCCCTGAGCGCATTCGTGTTCTGTCTCCATCACTAGCAGCTGACTGTTTCTCATTGTTTGAGCAGACTACACAAGGCAGCCTGAGGAACACCAAGTTTCGCGTTTTTGCTGCATCGCGTTGGCTCGTTTTTGACAGTTAGTTATAAGCTTAGAGGAGACCACGTTTTTTGTTGAGAGAAAATGACTTTCTTTTTCCCATCATGATTTTAATGTGCACGTCGCACCAGTCTCGGGTAGCCAGCTGGAAATAGACGGGTTACCGCGAGGCAAAGTATCATGAGAGGAAAGTAAAAAAATAGAATGACCGTACTTTTAAAAATGTTTTCCAGATGTTGTCATGTATGAAAAGACCCAAAATGAACACTGTAAGCGGACTACTTGATTACTATAAGCAAATTATTTAAACAGAATTTGTATAGGAATGATTCTGTCCCCAGCTTTTTGATCAATATAAGCGGTTTCCACTGCATTAACCTTGTAAACTTTGCAAAAACATGTAAAAACAGAGTAATGTAACGTAACGTAAATTCAAAGTGTATGTGAGTTGGCGGTACATGTTCGTTTTCAGGTGTCAAATTGTGAAATTTCTCATGTGAAAAATAACATTTGCATCTGTAAATACTCCATTATAGTCCATGCGCGTGAACGTTTTTTTATGTATGAAACAAATATTTCCCCATGTCAGACAGATCACACACATTTTGCACACATACGAAGTAAAAATGAGTGCATGATGTGAGAATATAACATGAAAAAAATGGTTCATGTGAATGTATCCAAAAATCACTTATATCAAAGTAAATACACATTAGCTAAAATGTATTTTCTAAAGTATGTCTGTGTTCAGGTGTGACACAGTAGTTACTCCAGTGTGACTGAAGAACATTACAGATGCTTACATAAGTTTTTATCTATTCATTTTCCTGTTCTTAATGAAGATTAGATTATTAGTAAAATAGTACAGTTGTATATAGTTATACAGTTTCTATTAAACTTTGTTATTGAAAGATATTTGCACACAAAAAAAAGTTCCCCATAAATGGACATAATTTTCTTCTTCCAAAAGAAATAAAAAATCTTCCCTTGTAGAAATTTTATGATAAATAAAAAGAGCTTTATGGTGATTAATACAAGTTGTAAATTAAAGCTCACTCACCTTGAAAAAGCAAAATCAGACACAGTGTCTTCATTTTGGTGTATGAAACCTTAACAATCATAATCGACACTCAGGAAGCTGTAGAGGTGGACTGTGGTGATCGTAGCCTCCTGTAGGTCCATTGTGGGTTACAGAAATGCTTTTGCGTGCCATTATGCCCTAAATACAAATAGACCACATGTATTTCAGGTTGTGTCATTTTACATGTAAAAACCCCTTAAAACATGTAGAGGCTTGGTTTCACAACAGGGGAAACTGCATTTTCAATGTGGCAACAAACCTTAGTGTGACTTCTTCTTCCACCTTTGAGATAACAGTATCATTTCACTTGGTCACTTAGATTGTCTGACTGTGTCTCTATTTGCAGTGTCTGACTTGATTCTGCCTGATGATAGTTTTGACAATAAAATCCCACAAACCACTGAGTAAATTCTAATAATAATTAACTTTATTTGCTGTGCTTTACGTGGTTGAACCAGGATTAAAACATTCCAGGACTGCAATGAGGCAAATCAAATCAGACAATTAAAATAATAGAAAAACAACAATAATATGAGATAAAAACAATCATAATAAAATGTTTCTGCAAGAGTCTGCAAGCCTCAGATCTTCATACAGGGAGTTCCAGAGCTGAGGGGTTCTGACTGCAAAATCCCGGTCACCTTTAATCTAAAACTGGGATTTAATAACAGCCAGCAGAGCCCTGCCTGAAGATCTGAGGCTGCACTCTGGCTCAAAGTGGAGCTGCAATTCAGCAATATAACTGAGAACCATCAAGTGCTTTAAAGGCAATCAGTAAAATCTTAAAATCAATTCTAAAACGGATTGGTAACCAGTGAAGAGAGGCGTAAACAGGGCTGATGTGATCTTGAACCACTCACTTCCATGTCAGAATGGCTCTTTGTGTTAATTCACCACAAAGCCACTAGATGTCGCCATGTCACTGATATTGTTTGCAACACCTGCTGAATGCAGGCCGCAATGCGTTGTAGTCTTCATCGTGGCATTTCTGACAAAAGGCATTCTTTTGTTCACGTGTAATGAGGCAGAGTAGGCTACCTCCTCTCACATGAACTGCAGCTTCTCTGGTAAGCCTGTTCTCAGTATGTTTTCCCGGTCATCTTGATACTGGTATTTTCATATCATTACACTAGCTACAGTAATGTGAAAAAATTAGGACATCCCATGAAATATTTAGTTCTTTTTTTTTTAAGAAATATGGACATATCAATATTCGAGCTTCCTTCAAACAATGTCTATAGATAAAGGAGAAGTTCACCTCTCATGAAAATGAAGCTTGTGCAGTCTCTTTCTGATGGTGGATGCCTGTATTTTGACATCATCTGTGGCAGGAGCTACCTGTAGGTCCCAGAGGACATTTTACGATTGTTGGAGACTTCTTTAAGCCTCCTGTGGTCTGTTCTTGGGCCGAACTTGCTAGGGTGGCCTGACCTGACCATGTTGCCAGTTGTTTTAAATGTTCTCCACGGAACAACAAACACACATTAATTTTCTTCTCTTTTGTGGCAGATTTTCTGTAAATTTTATGGAAACTTGGATGGAAAGTTAACTAGTGTCCCACCAGCACAGGTTATTTTGCTCTCAATGGTTTTTAGTGCTTTTTAGTACTGTTTCTTATTCGTACTGTCAGATTTTATTGTCACAAGAGTCCTTGTATGTACAAATTATGAGACAAACAGCTGTAAGTTACACGTTTCTGACCCTGTCATCATCATCAATGCTGAATGTGACAGATTTTGTGTTTAGATTGTAAGCTGCTTAGCTAGATCACCATAATATCTGCTCCACCAACCATCAATATCTTTATCAACACAGTGTCCTAAGATTTCAAGAAGAGCCTCATTCTAAAATGCAGATCATGTTTTGTGAAGTTACACTGCAGTCAAATCAAGTGACATTTATCTACTGATCACTTTTAACAGAAAACAAAAAACAGGAAACCAATGACGCAGAACAAAAACAGGAAAAGTACTATGTGACAACATTAAATGGATGCATACTAATTCCATCTGTTCACATTTGTTTTAAAATGAAACTGTCACTGACTGTGCAGGAGACAGGAATGTCAGGTGGACGGGCAGAGGTAAATACACCCATCTATCTATTTTTCTGTCCGTCTGTCTGACTGTGATTCCAAAGTTTAAGACCAGCCTGTGAATGAAGAACTGACAATAATTATCACTAAACTTAACTTGTCTAACTGCATTATAATACTGATGCAAATGTTGTAGATCAGTTGTGGATCCTCAAGTTCCATTGTGACTTACTGACATGTAATCTATACAGCGGCCACTAGAGGTCACTGATCCATCACTTTCCACTCTGACATGCATACTGTAGCTTTTTATTGGGAGGTGTGTTTTTACTCAGTCTGACTCTCTTTCTGAGCAGCAGAGGTGGAAAGTAACTCTTTACATTTATCAGATACAGTTAAAAAGTACTACTTTAGCACTTTAAATGAGTATTATATATTTTTTAATTGTTTACCCTGGTACTCTGCTACATTCATGCATGACAACTGTAATTATGTATTATCCATTACATGAAACTCTTTATGTGTGTCATACAAGAACTTCAGTAACTACATTTGCTAGTTTTACATAGCAGCTTCAATGGTGAAGTATGTGTGTGAACAGAACAAAAAATGCAGTTTGATAAAGCAAATAGAATAATGGCCAACAGGTGCATGCTGGGTCATGGTGGATCACTCAGCGGTGACTTCCACCTTCAGTGGGGAGAGTAATATTAGGCAATCTCTGACACACAGACTGCAAAGTGCTGATTCTTTAAACTCAGAAATCTTGAAAAACTGGATCAGCTGGTTTGTCCACAGAGGATGAAAGAGAGAAGAAGATGGAGCAGACTTTCAAAGAGGGGAAGCCAGACCACATAAATCCAGATAGAGTTTAATGATATCAAGTCTGTGGTGTTTTAACTTCTACATTAAGCATTAAGTGTGAGAGGAAAAGCCTCTCAAGCACATTAAGAATTTCCTGATAGTCCGCAGGCTACTATGGACTGTGGACAGTAGTCATAAAGTCTACTGAGCTTTAATCATTTTCTGATGTCATGACTGTGCTCAGGGGTCTCAGCTGTCTGGAGAAAACCAGGTCCCTGCTGTACTCAATAACCAGATGTACACACATCTGGTTTTTGACTCATACATCATGTAACTGGTTTCGTTTCCTCTGATAATGAGATGGGTGCTTATTGGTAAAACCTGTGACTTCAAATGATAACATCATCATCATCACTCATTTAACACATAAAAGACAGGCTGCTCTCATCTGTTTACTACGAAAGAGTATTAAAATCTCTTTTTCCTTGAAATATGATTTTTGTTTCTCAAAACAAAATCTCTTTTCCCTCAGTGTGACCCTAATACTCCTTCATAATGTAGCATGTTTTGTAAGAAACTTTAATAAAGAAGTTTGACCACACAATATTTTCAGTCAGCATTAAAAAAACAAGAGAAATATGTGCCTTAAACATTTATTTTACTGGGGAGAAATTCTCCCCCACCAGTCCCACCACGAACTGCAGGAGCCAGGGGGTGAGTTCTCAGAGTCTCCCTCTTTCTGCACAACATGTGGGTAAATAAAAACATACTCCTTGTTAGAGGAGAGGAGCCCCTTCTCTTTTATTTTCTGTGAATTACCATTATTTTGTTGACTGTAGAAAGCCACAGTAGCCGATTTCACTTATAAATCAACACAATTAAAATGAATCTCTCTTCAAAATAACGCAATATTAACACACTTCACTGCAATAAAACTTGTCTGACTCGTCTAGAGGTTTGAATTAGGCTTTTAGATTACAAAAGGCAAGGTAAATTAAGATTTACCAACACAATATCAACTTTTACTTTCCACCAGCTTCTACTTCCGTCTTCCTAATCAGAAAACCGCAGCCAGGACCCTCCAGAGCCTAAAATATTTTGTTTCCACCAGCATTTTATTTCTGTGCCTCCATCCAGTGGATGGATGATTTAACTGCAGTGATCTGCCATGGCTGTGAGGATTTGGTGACATCTGGTGGAATTGATTACACATTGCAGGTTTTTTATTTGAGAAAAAAATCGCAATAACACAACGTTTAAATAAAGGTAAGATGAGACTTTATTGGTCCCTGAGGGGGAAATTCACATGTTACAGCAGCACAGAGACAGGCTAAGAGGTAAGAAAGCAGATAAAGAACTACTTGAGTGCAATAAATAAGAAAATAAAATAAGAATTTGAAGAAATTAGAGCGCTGACATTAAAAAGTAAATAATAACTGAATTTTTATATAAAGTGAATTTGTGCACAATTCCAGTAGGGCAATTCCGGTAGCATATATAGCACAAGTATCTATCTATCTATCTATCTATATTACAAAAATATAAAAGGAGAATAGAAGAGAAGAGAATAATGGTATGTTTAATGTTCACTGTTGTTATTCATTTAAATTGTTAAACTGTAAACTAATTGGCTTCCTCAAAAAAAGAAGCTCAAACATTCATATCGACACAGAGAAATGTGTTGTTGTTCATACCATGGAAGTGGAAATATGTGATGTTTGTTTGGGCAGAAAAGATTCCCTGCATGAATAGCAAACAGAGGATGTGTGTGCGTTTATTGGATGGGTGTGTATTTACAGGCACATGCAAGGCAACGTGGATGACGTTGGATATACAGTACATCAGAGTTTAGTGCATCATTTCTGAGAGAAGGCCTCCGACTGTTACAAGACAACAATTATCAGCGACCACCGGTCACACGTCTGCTTAGCCTGTTTACTCAGCTTCAGCTCTGGGAAATGACAAATCAATATCTTATTCCTGGACAGATATTTGCTTTGTGTGAGAGGAAAAGCCTCTCGAGCCCATTTCATCCACACAGTATACACTCTGAGTCACTGTATGTATTAGCTGTCTGAATAAATCCATTTTTTTTTCTCTGCCTACAGTGGGTGGAAAGAGTAGAGAGAACCATCATTTATTCTTATTATTTATCCTCACCACCCAGGTAAGACTGCTGTAGAAGAGAGGAATGCACAATTCATACACCTTTATGTACTTCTAACAACTTTATTATGCTATAAATTTGCATTATGTTCAGACTTGATCTCGAGAAGATACATTGTGAAGACTTGCACAACGCTGAAATGCATTGATCTACTGATCTGAAAAAAATATACACATGTTGACACCCTGGCTTTCAACTCCAAATACTGTATAATGTGCCTGTGAAATGTGCACTTAGTCACTTTGCATTATATCACTGCAACACAAGTGGAGCATATTCTGCGTGGAATATGAAAATGAACTTACTTTGCCGCTGATCGAGCACAATCCCACTCATACCCTTGTGCTTTTCAGGCCCCATCGCACTCCCTGTCAAGTGGTAAACTCCATTTGTATGTGCATGCTAGTGGTGGATGGTATAATAGCTCGGACGCTCCACAGTGCTGATGGAGAATAATGCAGTTTCCTTATGAGTGGCTCTGGCTCCATTTTACAGACCTCTGCACCTGGAAAATTGGGATTTTGTAGATGAGGGTGTGTGTGTGTGTGTGTGTGTGTGTTTACTTATGCATGTATACAATCCGAGAGCCAGCGCAGCAGCTTATCCCCTCCATGCCTTAACAGATAAATTAGATTTACATGTAAAGTAACAGACAAGGGAAATCGCTCTTACTGGCAGTCTTTAGCACTCTGAACCACAAGGGACAAAATGGAGTCGGGTCTACATTTGTAGGGATCAAACATTTCTTTGTACGCATTTTCACAATACATGAGTGGAGGCTTTTATGCGTATACAAAGACACAAACATACACATGAACAGCACTCCTTTACAAGCTGTGGTAAAATCCTTGATAAAAGAGACCTGCCTTCTTTGAATAAGCATCCACTTCACAAATAGCTTCAGACTCTACTCTTTTGTTATATTTCCTTGAAACTGAGACTTGAGCCCACATTTGCTATGATTCTGCATAAAAGAGCCACTCTCAGAACTAGTGTGATTTTATGTGATGAAATAAGTTTCACCTTAAACATTTTATACAAAAATATACTCTGGTATAGGAGCAACATTGATGATTTTTTCCCGTTGTAGAATGTACAGGTTGTTCTTGCTGTAGGTGACTGCAGTTCAGCTGGGCCTGGACATCAGGACCTTTGAGACGTGACCCTCCCTCTCAGGGTGGATGGAGCAGTAGCGAGGGGACAGCCATGCATCTGAGTGACTCTGACATGTCTGTTTGTTTAACATGCATTATATATGAAAGACCAGAGTGAGGGAGGAAAAAGCATGGGCGCAGGGCAGCAGAACAGAGAGAGGGACGCCGGGAAGACAGTGAGAGAGAGGGCAAAGGAAAGCAGCTATTCGCAGTAGAGTGGACGCATACTGTAGATGGAGGGTTTCAGTTTCCTGCAAAAAGATGTCAGATTTAGTATTATGAAGGAAGAATAAGAGCAAAGTGTAGAAACGTACAAAAGTAGAAAAAGAGATTTCAGTAAGGCTCAACTCAGAGCGCCTAAGTAATCCATCTGAGATGATATTATCCTCACTTTTAGAGGAATGAAGGATGTAATAACGGTGGGATGACCATCCATTATCAGTAAGCATGTCATATACATTCTCTCAGATCAAATATATATGAAGCTGTTGTTCATTATGGGGAGACGATAGTTTGCGGAGGACTTATAGGTTGAACCCCTAATGTAATTGACGGGTCCATTAATGCTGATAGAAGTGTAAATAATTTAAGTGTGTGTGCGTGTGTGTGCTCCTCAGCACCACTACTTTAGAGAGGATACTGAAGAATGGCAAACACAAAGGCATTTTCCTTCCTCTAAGTCTAATGAATGGAAAAGACAGTGAGTCTGACTGACAGAGCAGACACATTCTCAGAATGCATTAAAGCCACAGAGGAGCAAGAAGGAGAAAATGGATGAGAGCAGTGTGTGTGTGTGTGTGTTTTGGTGGGTGTGAGGTAAGCAGGAGACTGTGAGATCATCACAGTTGAAGTCATCGGACCTCGGGAAAGGCAGGTGAAAGCCGATGTCAGCATGTCATACCTGCTGTAATTCAATGAAGTCGCCAGTCAGTGTTGTGACCCTCTATGCAGGATTCATCAAGCCAAATCCCTGGACCAGGGGAAATCTGCATCATCACGTCAAAGACAAAGTGAACGAAAGAGTCGAGAGAGCAAATTGATGTGTGTGTCTACTGCAGCGTGAGTCGATCTCTAGAGGGAGCTCTTATCATTCTGAAGTATCATTTGAATGCTTTAAGCCGGCTCCCTCACACAGCTCTTCTTCTAAGCATACCTTTTGTGTAATTTCAGCCATGAAGCTCAGACCTCCCTCAACCCAACAACGTTTCTGTTTTTGGACATGAGACAACACAAGGTCCCTCTGGCGAAAGAGGGCGAGCCAGGTTTCCTGAGTTCCTGAAAGAAACCCAGCAGCAAAATGGACCCACACTCTGCTGGCTTTGGTGTTTGCTCTGGACTGTCCTAAACTTAGAGACCTCTGTGTGAGAACTGGAGTGACTCTGGACTTTCTAACTCTGAAACTGTAATGCTTTCTGAGGACATCACACCTCACGTATTGATCCAAGCGAGGGCCACTGTTACCCCCTGTGACACGGACTGAACATCAACGAACATCCATTTACCGTCCTTGTGGATTTACAGCAACACGAACAATAATGACATCACTGGACTGGTTTAAACTTACAGGGAAAAACTGGCCAGAATTTATTCCCACTGCTGATCGTTCTGTTTCCAATGAGATATTTTAGTAAAGAACTGTTCAGTCAGTGGGGACGTCATCATTTTTACAGATAAAGCCAGATTACAACTCATCCCTACCAAATCCACTCTTTCTCTGTGGTTTCAGGTTCACGGCTCATTGCGTCACACACAGGAGCCTGTAAATCCATACTGCACATTGTAAATGGTTGTTATGCTTAATGCTTAATGCTTAATGCTAGTTAAGAACATAAGGTTTCAGTATAAGCCAAGTGGGAACATTCCCAAGTTGTGCCTTCTGTGTTCAAACTATTTAATGTGTTTTCATAGCACAGTTTGCCCCCAGTTTGGAGGACATTAAAGTTACACAATATGAGCCTCTACATATAGTTAGAAATGTCCATAGATTAGTGAGAGGTTCGCAGATGCACTTGAAGTAAGTGCACATGCACATGCTACTGATCTGTCTGCTGTCACTGTATTGTAGACATATTTTAAGAATGCATTGCTACCTGCCTGCGCCCCTATTCAAAAACTCAATAGTACAGGAAAAATACTCAAGTGTTGGAGGTTGTATTATCTATTTATGCTTATTGGTTACTTTAAAAGTGCGACATAAATAAAAGTATAGTTGTTTTGTTTGTTTGTGCTTGTACCTGCATGCTCTTTAGCTTCCTTATGATCAATGATATGAGGTCGGATACAGAGAACTAAAACAAATAAGATTCAGTTATACTCTGCACATAGACACATGCATATATATGCACTGCACACATAAAGCACTCATCTATACATACTTTTTTTAATTGGTAACATTTTTTGGGCTCCAGTGACAAAGTTTACAGAAGTATTAATTTATTTGTAGATTTCACGTTGGAGTGCCAATAAAAACTTGCAGGCAAAAGGGGAAATACAGATAATAGAAAGGAATTACTATTGAACCAACTGCTTGCATTGCTTTCAGCTATATTTCCTCTTGTTCCATCAAGTGAAGACCAATAGTGTTTGAGGTTTAAATTATCCTCAGTGTTCATCATCAACTGAAAGAATGTCATGAATTGCATTGATCTGATCAATACAGGAAAAACAGTGCTGTCTGTGACAAAACCCAATCCCACGCTTTTAGTGTCTTTGCCATCATAAAAATTATACGAGTGAGCAAATTGTCTTTCATTCTTTCCTGTCAGCCACCCCCGACTACCACCATTACCTGCAGACACTCATTTCTGTTGCAGACACTACTTCCTAATAACCCCATTAGTGCTGCGAATTCTGACTGGGTTAAAGAAGTCCAATGGATATACGCTGGGTGTGTTTCTCCCTTATGCTTTTCAACATATCCTGCTCTACATAAGCTAATTAAAGCACTAGGATACAGGGGAGAGACTTGTGACTTTGAATGATTTACGTATGTGTGAGAGTGTGTGTGTGTGTGTGTGTGCTGTATGTGTGAAAGTGTTCATGCGTACATCCAAAGCTTCGAGGTGGTGTCTGTGTCTCTGTGATTTTAAGTGTTTGTGACAGCCGCCACTCTCTCTTGCTGTGTTTCCACTGCATATTGGTGTGAATATGTGTATTTGTGCCTGGGTGTATGTGTGTGTATAATAATTGGTGGTATTCCGGATATGGCAGTGATTCACATTTGAGTGTTGCATCACATCCAACATCCCCAGTGGGAGGAAGTCTCCATACTGATTCAACTGAAAAAACGCTTTGCTTGAAAGCCTTGAAAAAAAGAGATTGAAGTTGGAAAAGAGAGAGCTATAATATCACATGTTCAATCAAGTTTCCTTCCACATTGCAGATACATGTAGGACAGGAGGACTGGACTGTAGTCATAGTGAGTTTTTATCTGTCTATTTTCTTAGCTCAGTGCTGGAAATCAGTCCAAGGTGGTCCCCTGCTTTCCACTCAGTGCATGCTTGGATGTGGTCCAGAAACTGAGCAGTAAAGTCAATGAATGAATGAGTAACTAAGCAATTACATGAATCAAAAAATGTGCATGTCACAGTGGTCCTGACTGGTCAATGATTGATGTGAAAAAGGGAATAAAAAAGTGAAAGTGAATTGGTCTGCGCCCTCTTTAGCTACTTTGTAGTAGTTTCCTTGGCATGTGTGTGTGTTTTTCTCTGCACCCACATCCACACATATCTTTGTCTTACTGAAAAACTGTATCCCTCCCATCCCAATAGATCTCCATGCTATAACCAGACAATCACTTAGTGTCTGGCTGTGGCCTGCTACCCACAGATTGCACTATTCCTCCCTTGGCCACGGGAATGGAGTATTATGCAACGAGTGGCCTACCTCAGGTCATTAAGATGCCCTCACTCAGCAAAACTGGCACATCTGTGCGCGTGCTGATCAGCCTGGCCCTGTGGTTGGTGGAGGGATGATAACTTCACGCTAATTAAAAAGCCATTCATTGGAGTGAAAGGCCAATTAAAGGCCTAATATTTGATAAGGCTCTCAGTTCACTCAGCAGCAAGCCCACCTGGGAAGTATTTATTAAATGTTAATGGAGACTGTAATTAATATCCAGGGCGGATTAACGTGCAACCGAATATCATTCATATTCACAGAGGGGGGAAAGAGAGAGGGAGAGAGAGAGAGAGAGAGAGAGAGAGAGAGAGAGAACAAGTACAAATGAGAGACAGATATGTAACTCAGCACTTTGCTCCGGTAGGTTGCCGTGAACACAAGAAGCTGTTATACAGGTTTGTCATCAATCCAGAGCGTTGCTGCCATGGAGCATGACGATTCCTTTTTCACAGACTGCAAAAAATTGTAGCAGAAATATTCCGATTTCTTGTCGCAGTCCACATTTTCTAAATATAGCAGCCAGTTAGATCTTGATAATTGGGTGCTTGTGTTTCCTGTAAATTGATATTCACACTGATGGGCCATGTGAGTGCACTGGTATGTGTATATTTGTAAATTAGCTTTGTGTGTGTCTGTAGCTGTTTCTGAATTGATAGCACATTCTACATTAAAGTATTTACTGAATACTGTGCATACAGGGAGTAGAATGCAATATGTAGAAACTAGAATGCAATATGCACCATGTAATACATATAAACATAATGTAATGTAATGTAATGATTTGACTTTCAAGTGTAAGAGACCCTTTGCAACAGAGGAAAATAATTTAGTTGTTTTCCTATTCAGCTTTTCCACATGCTAAAATCATGAAATATCATGTAATGAAAATTGAATGTAAAATTTGCAAAGTGGGTCACTGCTCCTCTCCTCCCACTTTGTTTTTCTGTCATATTGATCAGATCTTTGTTGGCACAAAGAGTTATGGGGCTGTTTTTAAGGACCATCAGCTCCACACTTAGATTTCACTTAAACCAATGGTCATTTTATATTTGTAACAACCCTTTTCCTCACTAATGATGCTTAGCGAAAGTTAAATCGAGAAGACTATTTTCATGCTTACTCTATTTATTTCTATTTTTTCTTCCTCTTTGTTTTCCTTTTCCCGCTTCCAACTCAATCAGCTGACTGTGGGCATTCACACTTTACAGTTCAACGAATCTTATTTTACTGCGACCTCTGTGAGTCGATCATTGCTGCCAAACTTTAAAACTGTTCTTTTCCAGTTGTACATAGGTCCTTCCTCTGAGCTCGTCAGAAGTCCTGCGCCACATCACATCCATCGAGATCTTTAGATATGTTCTTCACTCCTTCAGCACCACCGGTGTCTGGACTCCATATTTCTGTACAGCTTACGGCGTGAATACTCGGGTAAAATGACGACGTCATGATGGCGTCTAATCGCCAAAGACTGCTCACGTACAGTATCTCTTCAACTTTTCCTATCTTGCGTACTATATCAGATAAATCATTTAATTACTCTTTAAGCATCTACTTCAATTAAGTTTCTCCTGAGTGAACTGACATTTCATATACTTCAAAATACAAAATTATAATAGTACTGTATGTGGAATGAAGTATTCGGACACAGCCTATGTTTGGCACTCTTCTTTGTCAGTTCCTGCCTGGTCGTGTGACTGTGTCAGTGTGTTCTGTTAGAGTGACTGTCCTTGCTTCTATCCCTCAGAAGCTGGCCTCTATTTATAAGTTGTACTTTTTTTAAAAACTGTATCCTCCTGGTCACTGAGCAGCACAAAGCTTGGGAGAGACGCTCACTGTGTTCCTCGGCCAAGTTGAACTGTAGATAACGTACCTGGCAAAATGATGTCCCCCTGGAACAGGCCTCGTGCTACCCTTTTCCTTTTACAAATAGCTTTGTTTGTTACTGCCGCTGTGAGCCGAGTTATTGTCTGGCTGTGATGATGGTTTTCTCTCATTTTCTTCTCATTGTGATGAGCAGTTTTGGTTTTACTTTTGACCTTGTTTACATCCCTTCCACAAGCCATTAGGGACTATGTAGTGAGTCTTCATTACTGATGGCTGCTCTATTGGCCAAGACTAATAGACATGGTCACAGAGGAAGGACATGCCAATAGCACTAAATATGCAAGAGATAATGATCTATTGGATTGGTGGCAGGATTAAGGTTATAGCTAAAGGTTGAGGTTAGAGTTACAATTTAACATTAGTGAATAGGGAAAGGAACTGAGAGTGTTTAGTGACTCACATCCACAGTAAACAGCCAAGGGGCCAGTGTCAGCTGTTTACCAGTGGCAAAAAGGAGGTAAGCCGATAACGCAATGACCACACAAACATGCCACACGAGTGCTATTATCTAATCTGGTTGTTAATCTACTCTCAATCTGCGTGTGATTTTGACGTGGCTCACATGTGTGCATACTTATGTGTGTGTGTGTTTTTTGGTGCCTGCATTTGGTGAGGGATACATTGTGTGGGGTGAGAGCTGACATTAATACTATGAATAATACACGTGCCCCAACCTTTGTTATTTAAATGCTCCATTAATAATGAGACACTGATCATGAGGTTTGCACCAGTGCACCTTCGTATTGGTTGCACACACTGGGCTCTTTGGCATAGAGTGTGTATGTGTGCATTGAAATGGATTGGTGTTTGTAGTTGCAGAGTCAGAAAGTCTGATTAAAGCCGACAGGGTTTCATTTCACTAAATTAGAAAACAATTAGCTGATTTGTTGCCTTTTATCTGTCAATCCTGGAGATGTAATTTGGTTTACTGTAAGTCTGCAAACAACAGACTCAGCAGCAGCAAACCAGACAGAGTATTACATGCCTCCATGTGAGGAGAGTCAGAGGACCCCATAGTAAATAGTGATCGTTTCAATAATAGATGCGTGCGTGTGTGAGTGAGTGCATAGTGTGCAAACAGCAGGAGTGAAGTGGATGTGTGTGTGTGTGGTCTTTATTGGTCAATAAAATACTCAGGCCTGAGCGTGGATGTAAATTTATTGTTTCTGTGGTCAGTTAGTTGCACTGTATGTGCATGAGTGTGTGTGTGTGCGCGTGTGTAGCAGTATTAAGGCCACAATATTCAGTAAATCAGTCAGACACAGCAGACAAAGCACTATGATGAAACTTCACTGTAGAGCAGCTAGAGAGCTAAGATGGATGGATGGGGGTGGGGGGACTATTAAAGGATATAAAGTAAAAAAGGGAGGGAGGGCGAGCGAGAGGAAATCAGCAGGAAACGGCTGTTGAACGGCACTCAGATCAATACTAATAACCACACACAGAGAATGACTTCCTCTCATCCCTAATAACTCACACAGAGGAGGAGTGCAGGAGAGAAATGGAAGCTCTCATCGAGAAGCGAGAGGTGAGAACATGGAGGCTGTTAGGGGAGAGGCGGCGGAAGGAAAAACGAGTGTGAAGTTCAAATTTGTCTGTTTTGCGATCTCTGTTGGTCTCCTGCTTTCTCATTCTCTTTCTTTCTGTTTAATAAGAGGGCAGGGTGAGCAGACACCCATGTTTGAGGTGCCACTTTATCACTGTGGAAACGCGGTGCCACCCATCTCCTCCTCCTGCAGCCCTCACTGAGTTCACAGAGCTACAGTCATATTTGGAGCATTAGGGAAGTGTGTGTGTGTGTATGTGTGTGTGAGTGTTGGAGTGCCATACAATTTGTGGTGAATTAGATTGTTCTAAAAGCATCTCTCAATAAGAGGCTGGTGAATGCGTTTGCCCTAATGGCCTGCCATTTTATATTTCTTTAATGAAGTTACAGAAGAGGAGAAAATGGTCAACCCTGCCGTGCTCCTCTACACACACACACACACACACACACTCATGCACAGTAGTCTCCATTTTCTTTCTAAGCTGAGGTGCAGACATTAACCTCAGCTAATTCTGTGAGAGAAACTAAAGCTACGTAATGCTTACCTCATCACACTTCAGCACACAGGGAAGTTTTGTGTGCGTTTCTCACTGTGTGTTTTTGTATGTGCGTACATATCTGTGCACATGACTATGTTAGCTGAACTTACCAACACAATAGCATAGCATAATAATGTGATCCCAGCTTACTTTAGAGTGACAATCCCATTTCACCCATGCAGGCTTTGGTGAAATTTCAACACCTTGCTCAAACTCAAACATATTCACGCTCCGATGAGTTGAAACTTCCCATGAGAGAGTGTGTATGAGAGACAGAGCGGCAGAATAAAGTAAGGGTTTGTCTGATGTCAGATGAAAAAAAACTATGCACACATGCAGATATTTTAATGTTGCACATTGCCTGACGAGTGGAACAATGAATCCAGTTTCTTCTTTTTGTTGCCAAATATGAGAACCAAAGGCAATAAATCTGTCCAAAAGCATGTGCCTTTCCCAGTATGTGGGAATGGCCGTTTGAAGAACCTCTTCAGATCATTTCCAATGCAGTGAGTGTGTGCATTGGAAAGCGGACTTGTTGTGATTCCCAGATGGCACACGGCTCATTGTCTGCTGCCACATACATAGAGCCAAATTTTAGGACAGAGCTTTCATAAGCCGGTCATTATGGTGGAACTGTAGAGCAGATGCCCCCCTAAAGCCCTGCCTGGAATTTGCTTCCTACAACCACCACTAGGACATATTGTCTGTAATATTTTTCATGCATTACTTTGGTAGGTAATGACCCTTGGGTATGGAAAAGCAAAAGAGATGATATGAATCTTCACTTAAAAAGCAATATGTTGCAATTAATTCAAGTAGTGTCTGTAGTAGTGTCTATTATCCAGGCAATCTGCTCAAAAAGGCACCTTGTACTCATCAACTAAACCGGAATCTGAAAGGAAAGTTTAGATGCTTTGAGGACTTGAATACAGACAAAATTGGAAACACAGACTTGACTCTAGACCATATTTTGTTTACTATATGCAACTTTGAAATAATACAATTTGCAACAAAAAGAGAAGTGCTTAGGCAGAGCATCCCAGGTGTACTTAAAGGTATTGATGTGCAACTAAACTGTTTCCCCGCACAGAAACAGGAAATCTCAGAAACGGTAAAGCACCTGAACAGTATGACTCGATATGGCTTGAACAGGGTTTACTTCTTCCAGGTAAGTAATTAAGAATTTGATCAAACAGAATGGGGCATATGAGGATTCCCTATTGATTTATTCTGATGAATGACATTATTCTGAACCTCTCTCTAACACACATTTAGTTGTCATCAGTGCAACCTTCTAGAAGATATGTGCTAATCGATACTCTACCCTTACCTATGGATTTTTTCTGGGGCTATCTTCAGATGGTGCTATAGCTTTTCAAACAACAATGATACATATCACCATCGACCCATCCTAATCAATTATTCAATCCTAAGACCTAGGCCATACCTACATATTTTACAGCCCCTAATGGCCATATCTATCTATTCCTGCCATCTCTGTCCCTCCATCTCTCTCTGATATCGAAAGGTATGGCTGGTATTGAGTTGAACAATGTCTGGCCAAAGTGTTATTGACCTGGACAGTATGTATTCATCAAAGTTCATCGTGATGAATAAATGTCTTCCATGGAGATCACGACAACACACACACATGGACATGGGAGGAGAAATTAGATGTCTCTGTCATATATACATATATACAGTATTATATAAATTCAAAATAATTCAAGAGTGTTGGTTGTTGACATAGGTGAGAATATATGGGTGGTCTGTGTGAAGCCAGGTCTTGGCGTTGTAAGGTATCTTGTGTCATTATGCTTAGGCTTAATTTCATTAAGTGTATTTTAAGAGCTCAAGGTCACACCAGTCAGTATCACTGTAAAAGCGGCGTGGCTAGCAGTCCAGCTACTTTACTGTAGTCCTTGTGTGATGTGAAAAACACATAAAAAGGATAAATCAGCAACAAGAAGTGGTAGATTGGAAATTGGGTACCATATTCCCATCATTGTTGATTATAGTCAGACCGATACTAGGTTTTGGAGGCTAATACGGATAACGACGATGATATATTGGCCAGTATTTGTTTTTTAAACATAAACACATGGACTGGTTGACAAATGCTGCAATGGTGTCATTGTTTTCTAAATTACGCACACATATCTTTTGTGCTGCAATGTCTTGTTACATCGACCGACATGTAAAGATAAATTTTCAATAGGCTAATATCTGTCAACATATCTGCTCGAGCAATTTATCAGTCATTGTCGAATGGTAACTGATTTCTATGCACAGGAGTAAATACATAGATTAATCCCAGGAGGTTTGTTTTCATTGTACCAACCATGAGAATGAATATATATGTTAAAACAGGGAAATAGGGTCACTTATCAGTTTTTGCCTGGTTGGTTAACATGAGTGTCTATTGTGACAGCTTTACAGTGGATAGAACAAGTCAGATTAAAAGATCATTGTATGTTAAGACTCATGTGTAGGACTGGTATCTTTGCAGTCATCTCTTAGTAGACAGTAAATGAAAACCTTTTCTGACTAAAATATGAATGCTTTGGTTAAATGAAGGTGGATTTCAGCTTAGAGAATAAATAAACAAATGTAATGGAGGTGCTGAGACAGTGAAAGATTATGAAAATTTTATTTCCATGATGCTAGAATTTTAATCCTGTTTTTGTGAAGCATTTTGGAGTGCACTGCTGCATGTCAGGTGCTATACAAATAATTCTTCTACTTCTTTTTGTTCTTATTAGAAGACCATGAGGAGTTAAAGACTACCAAACTCTTAAGCTTGAGGTGAACTGAGCCCAGAGCTGAATAAAACAAGTTCTTTGTTGTCATATGCAAGAGAAGCAGTCATTGGCAATGAAATTCTTAATTCTCAGGCTCCCTCCAACAATGCGCAAAAAATATGAAATAATAATAAATAATAATAAATAATAATAAATAATAAATAATAATAATAATAATAATAATAATAAAAAATAATAAAGAAAATCATACAAGGAAAAGAGAACATAACACACAAGATATAAAATAGTGCAAAGTTCAAAATCTAGAAGTATAATATATATAAAATAAAATACAACACAATAATATAAAATATACAATATAATGCTGTGGAAGGCAGGTGTATAGTAGTGATAAAATGAATAAACTGCAATGTAGACAGGTTATGGAACAGGATTTTAGACAGTCATTGCACTAATAAATACATATAATGTGCTGTAAAATATATATAAATCCAACAGGTAAGCATGTATATGGGCTGACTAATAAAGGACTCAGTAGAACATGTTGTAGTCATGTATGTCAGTGCCAGTGCTCCATACAAAGAGAAACACTGAGTCTAAAAAAAGTGCTTTTTGTAGTTAGTTTTGGTCCACACCTCAGCAGGCGGTAATGCACCTTAACGCGTGTTGCCATTAAATGAAGAAGAAGAAGAAGAAGAAGAAGAAGAAGAAGAAGAAGAAGAAGTAGTCTGCGTCAGAGAATATAATGTTCAAATATTTCTGACAAATTGACTTGTGTGACTATTTTAGCAACGTGGAGATTTATGCTAACATATAACAGTCAGCATTACCTGCTAACTGTTTCCCACCTGTAACAGGATGTGGAGGAATCATGTCACCAGTAATATATTTCAGCTCCGAAAAGATGCAAAGCTTCGGCTGCAGTTGAAATAAGTTTGGCCTTGGTGAAGGATCTTGCCATCATTTTTGAAAACTGTTCATTTAAGGTCGTATTGGTGAAGCTGAGGCCGCGATGGGGGACTTCTTCAACAGTGCCATAACACAAGGTGGATGAATGCAACACTGCAAACTGTGAGTTCGAGTCAGACTTATTTTCATTATGTTGGCATAATCGCAGTGCTCGCTGTGACCTGTTGAATGTGTCTCTGTGGAAGTTATATTTAATCTGCTGAAGAGTTTGTTGTGATTAGACCTTGGCTACAGCTCTGTTCTCATTAGCCGACTAAGTTATGGCTGAATGAATATGAATACATTCATTGATTCTATAGCCTCGGTTTTTACAGCAAGTGTATTGAAAATACTGGCTTTGTATGTCTGAGTTATGCTACCTTGGCATTACTAAACGCTTGTGACTTCCTCTGTGTGACAGATTCATATATATAACTCAGCCTTGTTAAACACAATGGACTTTGCTGCTGTGGCAGTATGTGAACAGAAAAGTAGTATGGAAGCAAATTCAAATGTGTTACATACATGTGCATCTGGTGTTAGTAGTCAGATTAGACTTGCAAGATTTCCCCAGATGTTTAAGTAACATGAAGAGAGATGATGTTATACTTTATTTGAACCTCAGTTGCAGTCTTTAAAACATCCTGGAAAGAAATGGGACATGTTTTCAACATATTATGTGTACTATAGAGTGGGGTGTTTGCTTGTTGATGGTCATCAGCTTCATATTGCATGTGCATATAAAACTATTGTTATCACCAAGATTTATCATGAATAATTAAGGTTTCTATTTCATTGCAATCTAATAGAAATAATAACATTTATTTGTGGTAGCTACAAGATATAATGTAAAAGTTCTGGTTATCATTTCTATGATTGTTAATCTTAAAGTCTCATGGATGGGGCCAAGAAGGAGGACATTTATGTTGCCATAACAGAAGATGGCAAAAATAGAAGTCTCCAAGACTACAAAAACTTTACGTGACTCCTAAGTAATTACATCTTTTCTGTGTTATGTTGTGTTTGTGCCATCGCTGACTCTAAGGCTATGTTTGTTGTTTCCTGTTGAATGTGTGGCTGTGCAAGCTGTATTTCAGCTGCTGATGAATTGTTGTGATAAGACTTTGGGAACAGTCACACCGCTGCACGGCGTTCTCGTCGACAGAGCATGGTTGGATTCATATAAATAATTCTGTTGACTCTTTGATCTTTGTATTTAAATGTTTTAGTTATGTTGGCTATCCTGCCAACCTAGATGTGATTTTCTCTCTGAGACAGATCCATAGAACTAATTAAAAACACATACACACACAGGTGATTTGGATAATATGGCAAGCAAAGCTGGATGTGTTACGTAATATTTTGTGCTGTAATTTGTCAGTCTAAGTATTTGCATTTGGTGTTTGGTCACATAAGCAAAGTTTTCCCTGTTGTTTCAGCACCATGGACAGCCCTAGGTTGAGCCATGTGCCATGGTCATCAGAGTTTGGTATATACCTTTTTCATGCTGGACGTTGTCCCTTGTCATAGCAGGAAAAGCACACTTTTAACGTGAAAACTAAAATAAATTTAATTTAATTTTCAAAAGATTTTTGTAGTTCAAGAAACTGTAAAAAGTCGACATGGGTGAATTCTTTTGTAATTCGCTCTATTGTATATATGACGTCCAGAAGAAATAGAAGATATAGGTGAAACATTTAGGTTAGTGTGTTTGTGTGTGTGTGTGTGTGTGTGTGTGTGTGTGTGTGTGCATGCGCTCTCACTCACATGTGTGAAGTGGGTGTGGACATGGGTACTAATGGTGACTTATTAACATCATAATTCAGCCAGGCAGGACAACTAATCACTGAGACCTCAGATAGACCAGCCACAGGGGGTGATGGATGAAGCCTGTGTGTGTGTGTATGTATGTATGTTTGTGTGTGTGCACGTGTCTGGATGCGTGTGTGTGCATGTGTGTTTCTGTGTGCGTTAGTGATAGATGGGTTGTGTGGGGGTCCTTTCACACTGAGATGTCTCCTAATCAGTCTTAATGATTAGGCTCCATTGATGAGGTGCATCGATGAGAATGGGATTGTGGGTATAGGGCGTGGCAACGAAACTCGCCAAAACAGGAAATATACCCACCCGATATCCTGTCTACTTCAGGATTTGAAAAAGGTATATTTAAGACTAAACAACACATCACTGCCTGCCTGCCTGTGTGTGTGTGTGTGTGTTTGCATATAAGCTACTGATAAGCATTTTCATGTCTTTGCATGTGTTGGGTCTGCTGTGTGGCTTTAGCTCACGGAGGGCTGGGCTGAGGCTATTTGTCACAAGGAACTCTATAGAGAGGAGTGTGTGGACGTCCCGTCTTCTGTCTTCTCCTCCTCTGTCTGTGTCTCTATCCATCTCTTGGCCTCCTCCCTCAGCAATGCCACTCATTCGTCTCTGGCCCAGTCAGGGCTGTTTACACTCATTTAGCTCCAACTGAGGTGCAGCCAGGGCAGGCTTTGAGGCATTTCTAGGCAGCAGGAGAATAAAAGAGTAAACAGGAGACAAGAATAAAACAAGAAAATTTTGTTGACATTACATCATCTGGGCTGTTTTTTGTTTTTTTTAGAGGAATGGCATGTGATGGGCAAAAACAGCAGGTTCATTCTGAAAGTCAAACACCTTGACAGTGACAAAGAGCTGCAGATAGGCAAGAATGACATTCCCATGATGGCTTCTGTTCTCTTAAGCTTGCAGTTATTGTAACCAATGTAAGCAATGAAATTACACTGCAGAGATAATTTAGCACATGTCTGATAGGAGTTATTCTTAATATGGACATTTCCCCACCCTTCCTCCTTCTCTCTCTCCATCCCTTAGCAAGCGGCGGGGGCCAGCGGAACAGAGGAAGAGACAAACTGAATTAGTGTTCTTTTCATCATCCGTGACCAGCGAGCCGTCTGATAACCCTGATCTCATTATGAACGCTAATTGTTAAGTTCCCCCTCCTCTCATCCTCTCATCCTCTCTTCCTCGCCATACACACAGTTAGAAGTAAAGGCCCATCTCTGTGAGAGGAAGCTTCTCTCTCTCTCTCTCACTCTGTGTCTAAGTATTTACTTCCTGCCTGTTAATGGCACCAACTTCAGGGAGAGGTCCAATATCCACTTTTAGCATAATCATTCTGAGCATGGGCAGCAACATGAGAGATTTATGGTCTGCTGAATGCAGTCTGGCAAATCTTCCAGCTTTCACATTCCAACCTCTTAGCTGTCTGTTTTCCCCAACCATCTCCATCCTGCCCCCCTTCCTCTATTTGCACTCATTCTTGCAGTCACTGTGTGCATGTTTGTGTATATATGTGTGTAATGTGTAGCCATTTATGTATTTGTATTTTTACTTCCATTTGTTAGCTTGTCTGTATCTTTCTCAAACAAGAGTAAAGTCTTCAAACTTCCCCTAGCTTTCTTTGTAATACTTTGCTTGAAATATAAACAACACATCTGGTGTCCTTGGTTCAACTGGCTGAAACCCTGAATATGGCACAAGGGAGCATCAGCCATGTTTTGATTATTGGTTTCCTCTATGTTCCTCCTGTGAGTAATGACCACGACTTTTAATGGAGGTCTTACCAGTGTCCTGCTATTAATTACAGCTTGATTGGAAGAATAAATTAATCTAGCTGTGGTCTGCCCGATCAATAACCCATATGAGGGCTCCATTAAGCACCAAGGGCTGAGCGCTCTGCATGTGATATGTGCGTGTTGAAGGAGTTAGGGGAGTCAAATGGGCCTTTTAGATTGCGAGTGATTTTCACCCCTGTTAATCATAACAACCTCATCATGCCATGGGAGGTGTGTGTGTGTGTGTGTGTGTGTGTATCCATCCAACCATGCATGTGTGTTCCATGCAGTAGAGTCTTGTTATTTTATTTTTCAACGCAGTCTTGGATTAACTCTGGAGTTCTTCACGTAGACAGTGAACAGATGGTATTTCGCACACATAAGTCAGGGGAATCTGACATTTTTCACTTGAATCTCTGAAAAACCCCTGCTATGAAACAAAGGCAAATGGCATTTGCACATAAAGTTCACTCAAATGAAATGCTAATCCAGAATCCACAGTCAGTTTAATATGCAGGCCCAACTTCGGCAAAAAATAGTTCTGCTGAGGAGCTTGATAAAGGTGGCAAATATCATATCAACTTATGAGAAGAGTTATATTTAAAATGATATTATTTGCAGGCTTTGATGTTCTAGCCACCTCTCAGATTGAAAGCCTAACACCAAACTTGTCAATACACACCTGTGAAGACTGTATCTGTTTGAAATATACTTGTTGGTGTTCCATTTTTAAAAACATAAATTAGACTTAAAGGTCCTAAATACGACATTCAGAACATTAATATAGCAGCAAACAACTATTTGCTATGTAAAGATATAGTGGAGTCATGGCGTCCTCATCAGAGCATGAAGTCACACTCCCTCTGTGTGTGTTGTGATCCGAGTTTCTCTGTTCTTTGTTTTGAAGCCAGGACGGCTGCGTGTCCATGCTAGTGCATGTGAGTCCGCATCGCGTTTACAAAGAGATGAAGAGAGCGACCTCCTACACAAAATTGTAAAAGCGAGATGGTCGAGCGCAGTTCGAAGCGTTCAGCCAAAGGCATTCACAGCCATCAAGCTAGCTAGCGTTAGCAGGATAGCTAGCAAGTTAATAGCTCCTAGCGAGCAACGGCAGGCACAGCTGTGTCTGAGGGTGTGTTTGTGTTCGAACTCAGCACTCACCAGAGACTCTGGTTCTTTCTGTTATTTTCCTTAAGTCTCTCTTCTTTCCCCCTCTCCTCTGTACAGTTCCCCTTCAGTCAGCAGTCAATATGGACAAAGAGAGACTAATTACATTTTAACACCCACAGTGGAGGTCGGCACCTCCGTGGCTCGCTGCTGCAAACAGGTTGAGAAGCGAGAGTGAACATAAATCCACTTTTTAATCCCAAAAGTTTGAAAAATAAACTCTGAGCTCTCCTCCCGCTGGTAAACGGCTCGGATCAGAGCAGAATCCGGTGTGACTCCGGGTGTTTATTCCTTAAGATGCTCCAGCTCTGCCCTCGGCTCTCTCCTCCAAAGCTCTCCAGCGCTCAGCAGCTGTCTGTCGGCGAGGAGGGGCTCTGTCTCTCCGCTGGTCCGCTCCGCCCGGTCCTCCCCACACAACTCTCTGTAAAGCCCCGCGATACACACACATTTTTCGCTCAAGTTGAATATTTACTACTATTTATTTATAGACTATTTATAGACGGTTTTGGTGAGTTTTATTTTGTTTCTGTCGTGTTTGAATGAAGTGTATCCATTTCAGCCCGTTTGTTTTGGTCTGAGATGCTGTGCTCTAATGCGACAACTACTGGTTCTGAATATCGTATTTAGGACCTTTAAGCTATGAGAATACATGTAAAATGAGTAGTGCATTGCAAGATTGGTGTATTAAAGCACATGTAAGCTTGTATTCTCATTGGGCATGTGTATTACATATCATTACATTGTCAGTGCCCCACTTTTCCCTAATAACAATAATAATAATAATAATAATAATAATAATAAGTGCAAACCCCCATTTAAGCCTTGACTCAATTTCAGGAAAAGCCATGTTGCAAAAAGGATTTATGCCCTTGAAAACATAAATTTGGTTAGAAAGATTAATGGCCATTTGACAATAGGACCATGAAATATAGTATCTTCAGCATAATGTTGACATTTCGGCCTAAGGGTGGAAAGTAGTGTCCAAATTGGAAAGAGTTCAGCCTTGTTGCTCAGTAAACTTCATGGTGAGCTACCCATTAGATTTTGATATTTGTTGTATAAAAGTAGTTACAACCCTTTGGCCTTATTGTAGTGCAAGAGGAAAGGTCGGCAGATCAAAAAAGTATGATTTATTCTCCAAGGACCATAAGTATCTACAGCAAAGTTATAGAAATACACCTATTAGTTTTCAGGATACCATGTCACGACTTTGGTCAAGAGTAAAATGTCTCCGACGTTCATGTTCCCCACAGGATGAATTGTGAGATATTTAGTGATACCCTGGTTTTTCATATAGCGCCACCATCAGGTCAACATTTCAGTTTTTCCAATACTTCAGTTTCTGACCAAATACTGGCAAACCTAATGACATTCCCGTCAGCCTCTGCTGTACTTTGTTTACTGCTAATTAGCTAATGTTATCAGGCTAATATGATAAGCTAAGATGGTGAGCATGGTAAACAGTATACCTGCTAACATTACCGTAATGAGCATGTTGCCATACTGTCATTAGCTTTTAGCCTAAGTACAGCCTCACAGAGCTGCTACCATGGCAATAGTCTTGTTGACCTGATGGTGGTGCCAGATGAAAAGTCAGGGGGTTACCAAAATCATCATCAAAAATGTCATCATATTTCTGGACCAAGTAGTAACTATATAAAATATAAAAACGGTATTCTGCCCAGTAGTTACAGATCTTGCTCTAAAACAAACCAATGTCACCGTACCTGTCCACACTTTATGTGCTCTGTACAGTAAGACAGGTAAACATCATAGATAATCTATGAAAATATTTGATATGTGAAGAGAGACAAAGTAAAATTTACATTCAGTCAGTCCTTTGTATCAGTTCATGCATTTTGAGTAGCTTCAGGGCTGGAATGATACGAAAGATAGAGGACTAAATGACTCACAGGTTTCCAGTTTCTCCCTGAGTAAGCACTGAATTTCCATTCAGCTTTGATACAGTGTGTTTGATCATTTTCAAAGAAGCTGAATAATTCCATATGCGTATTGTCTCTCTTGGCTTCTCTTTCTAGGATTTACCCACACTGTAAATCATTCTAAGCTGGTTCAACTTAAAAACGAAAAAAAGTTCCCCTGCTGCCTTAAGAATTTGACTAAACTGAACTTAGGTTCAATAATTAGTTAAAGGTCATCTCATGAGTTGTGTAAATGGGATACTAGCTCACTCAACTTACGATATTAAGTTGAATCAATAACTTTTCAGTCACACTGACAAACATTACAGACAGATTTGCTTTCCATTTCCATTTTCTCAGTTTGTAGAGTCAGTTCTTCATTGGACATGAACTTTCAGCTGCAGCTGCTCCTGTTGGAAGCACATTGTACCAACATGCGAGGCTGCTCTGTTTGACCTTTTTACATTGCAAGTGTAAGGGGGTAGGACTGGATTTAATACTGACCCTCATTGTGATCAGCACTGTTTTAATTATTATGAAAAGAAACAACCATGACTTATCTTAACATGTGTTAGAAGACACACAGCAAATTTCCATCAGGTATGTTTTTTTCAAACTTTCAAACAAAAAAGTAGGCGAGAGTTTTAACACTCAAACAATGCATGCTGGGAAGTCTGCTGATATGCTCATCATGTTTCTTTAGAAAATTTAATTTAATGAGTTTAGTGAACTCTCAGCAGCACATTAATTCAACCCATCATTTCAAGTCAAAAATCTAAAAGTAGACATTTAAGTTGAATTAACTTGAAATAAATAACATGTATTTATAATAAGTTCATGAAAAAAGATTAGTTGATTCTACTAAATTCCTGTATGATGTTTTTGCAGTGTACACTCACACCCACGCACAGATGACAGACACACGCCATGTAGGTCTCATTTGGATATGCAATGGACTGTTTCAGCATGAGCGCTTGCACAGATTGGGACTAGTCAGACACACAGAAGTACAAACCCCAAGCAAACAGCAGTGGGTGCTTGTGAATGCACTCTTATTGAGTGTTGCAGTGCTTGTTAGTCTGGTAAATAGTTTTCTTTCACCCCTCTTGCTGATGATTCATTTGTTGTAGATGTTTTCCTTGGAGCCTGAAAAGACTGATAATCAAAATTGCTGCTTTAATTTCATCACAGCATTTTAAATGTGCCTCACACTGTTTCCTGGTGCAAATAGAGAAGTCCGTCTCTCTCCATTCTTCTCCTTTGCTCCGCATTGCATTCCATTTCAGAATAAAGAAACCAATAAACCCAAGTCCATCTTGGGCCGTGCATAAATGAATTTCTTACATAAAGATGTCAAAAAAAAAACCTATTCTCCCTCTACTGTTTCCCATTTTGCTTTCCATTTTACTTTTTGTATTGTGTGTGCATGTGTGTGTGCATGTGTGCAAAAGTGTGTGTCTGTGTGAACATCTATGCTATTGTGTGGCATTCCACAGTCTAATGGAAAACCTTGCTTGGTTTCCCCTACCTCATTATTTGATAGACCAGATGAGAAATAGATTTATGATTCCGATTAATAACGTTAGCCAGAGTTCATTGTTTCCGCCAGTCAGCCGAACAACTTCATATCAGTCCCACTAATGCGTTTGAAACACCAGTGCTGTGTGTTTAATAATATCGCTGTTAGAAAAGCCATTCGTTCTCATTTGAGCAGCAAGTCTCATTTGGTTGGATGGAGTAGCTCTCCACCTCACCAATCCTGCGGAGACTATGGGGAATTCCAGGCAAATGAAGGATAGAAATAGCAATATTTCTACTATCTCGCTGTGCAGATCTCTAAGAGTCCGTGTGGTAATATAGGAATAAAATATATTGAGAGAATATATTGAACACTTTATGGAAAACACATTTTACTCCCAGTGTGCACATTTTATCCATGTGTTCCAACTTCTTAGTAATATGTGTGCATTTGTGAGTTGAGATTAGAGTTGTGATAAAACTAAAGTGTATGTATTTAGTTTCTCATTTGCAGGGTCAGAGTTATTAGTTATTAATTCCAACTGTAGTTAGCCCAAAGTTTTTCTTGTTGAGGTCACTCACTTTGGGAGACTGTGGGCCCCAGCTGCAGCTGTGAACAGGGGTGTACTCTAACAATAAATGAATGTGGCAGCAAAGGAGCTAATCGGCCAAACAGTGCTGGTCACAACGGGACACCAGCAACCCTTAATCATCAAGCTGCAGCAAATTAATTACCACAATCATCTACCTACGGCAAATTAATTATCACAATCAATCACCACAAATTAAACTGGGCCTTAAAATAGCCCCGCGGTCAACTGGCAATCAGCACCTCTGGCCTGCACCCAGGGCGGGACGAACACATGCAAGCAAATATGCCTGCACACCACGGAAGACAAACATGGAAGTGTGTATACATAGTGCACATTAATATATACATGCACATACAAAATCATAAACACACACACAGACACACACACACACCTACAGAACTAATAAGAAGAGAAGGACATGAGACTCATTTAACAGCAAATGTCATCTAGACAGCCCACTTAATAAGAGCTGCAGAGGGAGAAAGGCGTGGGGGGTGGATTAAGAAAGAAATTGGATAAAAAGCAATGTTGAATTGAGAAAATAAGATAAGAGAAAAGGTGAACACAGGGGAGTATACTGGCATCAGGTCAACTTGAACCACGAAAGCAGGGAAACTGAGAGAAAATTGCAAAATGAAAGACAAATTAAATTTTATTTCTCATAATTAATTAGTAACACCCTCCATGAATACATTTTAGCAGTTGAGACGCGCTGTGTCAGTAAGGGGGTCCAGATCTCTATATGTGATGTTTGTGTGGGAGTGAAACCTGAGGGGAAAACAGTTATATGGGACTAACTGTGACATATGTGTGAAAATGACAATCTGTTTTTTCTGCCTCCAACTGTCTCCGGTAGAACAAGCCAAAGATGTTTTATTTTCAATGCACTGTGTATTTTGAAAAATGTATGCCTGTTAACAATGTACGTCTGTCTGTTAGATACTAAAACAGCTTGTTAAAATTGCTAACATTGTTCACTAATAGGTACTTAAAGCTGAGTGGCTGAGTTGGAAATATTGACACAGTTAATGTGCTGATTTTATTTAGCTGATGTTTTGTACAGTTGGATCAAAGATTCAAATAAATTCAATTTAATTTAGTGGATAAAGATATACTCAGTGTCGCACTGTCTGTGTCATGCTGCTATATTTGCTTTTCTAGAGCTGCTGTCTGCTTTTTAAGGAGTATTTTTATTTGAGTGAGTCATCAGGTTCATTAAAGTTTAAAGTCCGGGTGTATTTTTCACGTTAGGAAGAAGTACACATCTGTCTCAACCTCACCGACTGTATTGCGCTCACCACATATTCTATCTAGGTATATCCCAGGCTGGTTTACTGGATCAGGATCAGTAACAAAGCATTTTTTAATGTATAGATATCAGCCACAAAATCTAAAGCCAGATCCATTTCCGAGCCTTACTTTATAGTAACCAGTTGCTCTCCAGGTAGGCTGTAAAAATGCCCCATTGCGCTCTGTTACATCAGTGGAACCATTTTCTAATGCACAGTATTAGGAGCTAGTGAACCGCGAAGCAGCACAAACAAGTAAATAGCAGCAAGCAGTCTCAATTAATGATATCTACACTGACAGCTCATGCTGGCAAGTGATGTGAGCAGAGATGCTTTGGGTAAAAAAAAAAAAAAAACCTATTTCAGTATTGCAGATCGACTACACTTCTAAAGTGCTGCTGCTGGTTAAAAACAAAATTTGAAATTCAGTGTTTTGTTCATGGCAGGGATGAAGAGAGGCCGTCCAAATTCTGTCCAAACCTTCCTGCCACAGAAATGTCACACTGATATTCCTCTCTCCCTCCAGGATGCTAGAAAATGTTAAAGGAAATCATTAAAGAAGCACTGTAATGCAGGGCGTTTTCCAAATGCAGAGCTTTTTCGCTGTCTAACATATTTAGATTGCTTTACTAATTTCGATATTAATTATCTTTTGACTAAGTGTTCACTTTGCAGTCATATATTGTAGGATATAAACATGAAAACTTGACAGGGACATGCCCAATTCTTTCTTCTTGGTCACTCAACATGTATTCTGTCAGGATTTGTGATTGATTTTTTTTTTTTTAATTCAGGAGTTGAGAGAGAACTTCTAGTCTCTTTTTAGGGCTCAATAACTTTATAATCAACTTTAAGGTCTTTTTTGTTTTTGTCTGAATTTCTTTGCAGTGCTTTATAATATGGTTTGTACAGATTTTTATTTTAAAAAAAAGCAGTGTTAGTCTGGGTCGGGTTGAGGAGGGACTGAGAGGGAGAAGCTTGTGTCTGTGTGTGTCATCACCATTATTACAAAAATTAACTGTACACCAGGGCTGAATCAATAATACAAAAGACAGACAAACTACTGGCTATAGAATGTTAGCTGGACTGGTGCTTCGGTGAATTACATGTTTGATGTGTCTTATATGATTTCCTTGAATTTACTGCTCTGGTGTGTCGCACCATATTGAAAGATGAATCATTCTGTGACAAAGCTGGAGGAACCTTGACTCTATTATTCAGTGTACTCCTCTTTACAATCCCAAGAGCTGCCCATGGATGACGGTGTGTACAGGAGATCCTCCTCCACTTTGTGAAGTGTTTTCTGCTCTCCTCCTCCTCTGTACTGCCTCCTTTCCCTCCTCCATCCTGCCTAACCTCCCTTCTTGCCCATCCCTTCATCCCGTCTCCACCTGGTTTCTCCGTTTCCACTGACTCTTTCTCTTTGTCTCTCTCAATAACTCCCTGTTTTTGTGTCAGTCCCTCTTTCTTTATCTGTGTCACTCACTTTTTGTCCCTGTCATTGTCTGTATCTCTGTCACTCCTCCTCTTTTTTT